>WOGO01000899.1:0-20292 GCA_015342085.1 Leptinotarsa defecta | reverse complement strand
TCAATCTAATAATAACACTGATGATTTTCAAACAAGACTCAACCTCTAACGGAAGCAAGAAACTCTTTGGAAGGTTCGAAATAGATGAACATTTCAATCTAGCAGACCACTATTATAATATTCATGCAGTCATTGTTAAAACTGTGGTTCTGGCGTTGAATTTGGTCATTATTACGCCTTGGTCAAAGACGAAACGAACTGGTTTAAGCTTGACGATAGTCGTGTCACAAAGTGTTCTGGCAATGTATTGAATTTATTGGAGCCTCTGAAGACACCCTACATTTTGTTTCATAGAAGAGAGAACATTTGGAAGATCAAGATCTTCAGATAAATGTGGTGCTGCAGGTTTTTCCGGGCTTTCCTGCAGCTGAAAAAGGAAATGCGCCACTGGAATCAATAAAGTCGCCCTGGAGCGCCAATTAATTTTTATTGTTGTTTTTATTTTATTTTCATCGTTGTTTTAATAAAATGTACAGAATTATCTTGAAGATGGAATATGTAAATACAGAATGTCTTGAGAGCAATAGAAATTTTTGGTTTCATATTTTACTTAATGCTCATGAAATTTATGAAAACAGTCATTGAATAAATAGTGCTTCACGTTATTAGATTGAGTAAAACATTAAGAAACTGTAACTCAATTATGCTACATTCTCTGCAAGTACTGAGAAAATATTTGTTTTTACTTGTTACAAAATTATTACAAATTTTATTTACAAAAAAATAGTTTTTGCAAGTGAAAAGAGTGTTCTTTATTGATAACTCGTGGGAATCTTGTTCGTACCAAGTATTTCCTTTATAAAAGTTTTTTGGCGTAGAATCGGTGGTTCTTTTGTAATGTGGCAACAAACAATATTTGTAAACCAATTTCTCTCTTGAACCTTTTCACAGGAACCTTTTCACAGAATCAGTAAAATACACAGCTTGAATTTTATTCAGTACCAGATGAATCAAAATTAAAATGGAATGACAGAATTTTAGATCAGATATGAAAATTTTGATGCCCCTTCAAGTTAAAATGTATTTAAAAGTGTACACAGGTATTCACACTTGTCCACACTTCGACGCCACCGATGCATACACCCCCTAAGAAGTCACAATTTTTTTTATTGCATTTTTTTGTATGTTTCAATTTTTATCGTTTCTATCACTTTTTAGAATCATCATCAACATAATCAGTATAAAAAAATACGTGCAAGTGGCCTATTGCAGAGGTCAATATAATGATGGATTGTTTGAGTTTTTAATCTTGCTCTTGAAACTGCCGTGAACTGTATATTTGAAAAATATAATTATTATCATTTTTTAGGTCCATATGATGGCTCATCCGAAAGACCTTGACTTTGTGTGTGAAGTATGTAATAAAGGATTTGCAGAAGCAAGGATTCTGAAGCGCCACCTTAAGATACATTTGCAGAGTAAACCTCATCAGTGCGATCAATGTGATATGTCATTTACGGAAAGTTCGAATCTTAGCAAACACAAAAAGAAGCACACTGGAGAATTAAGGAATATCAAAGGCAAACCACATTTATGCTCAGTTTGTGGTAGGGCTTTTAAATGGGCATCAAGCCTTTCAAAACACATGAAGTATCATACTGGTCACAAGCTGTTGTCTTGTGAATATTGTGCAAAGCAGTATGTTGAGGTATGCTGAGAATACCTCTAGTATCTGACAAAAATACTTTTTACACGCCTGTGAACTGTGACATAGGTTTTCATGATATGCGTTTTGCCAGTCCAGTTTGGAAAATTACCTAAACTAATTCCTGAAAAATGAGTTAACGTTTATATAGCTAACAAGGTGAATTTCCACAATGAAAATCATTAAATCAATGATTCCTTGAGCGCTACTTGAAAATGTTCGCATAGAAATGAAATTTTTTTTAGCCGTTTGTTATTCTCATGCCATTTGTTATGTGGAATGTTGTGAAAAATGTGTTGGTAACTAAAAGATATATTCAAAAGTATGGGTATTTTTCCTGTAAACATCATCGTTACTCATTTCATACAGACATAATAGTTATTCATTGTATTCAATTTCATATGTAATTTTAACATGTCATTAAGAGTTTTTGATAAACAGATTAGCCAGGAAGGGAAATAATAGTTGGTTGTCCTTTTGTTGTGCCACAATGACTGTAGAAACAGTTGTTGAACTGCAAACAATTCTGCTTCATGTAGATTCATTGATTTCAAGTATTCAATGGCCTTTTTTGTAGGAACTCTTGGGAACAAAAAGATAGGAAAGAACACTAAAATCTCTCAATATTGCTTGACTTACTTGCTGAATTCATGAAAATTCAAGCCATTTCAATTTTTAGTGAAATTTAAGAGTTTTTTTTTTATTATTGTTTTAGTTATTTGGCCATAAGAGTGGACTTCAATTTTTGGGTTTTGCAGTCTTGTAGAATATTCAGGAATAGTCTGAAATCTTCAGAAACATTCAAATTCATTGTGGAACATTCTTGAATACTGGAAAGGTTTTGGAACATTGTGGACTCAAAGCCTTTTTTGTATGGGTGGAGGTACACATTGTTAGTAGTTGTGTGTTGTGCTGCTAACATTCATTTATTTGGAATTGTATGATGGGAAAGGCAGTTATAATGTGCTTAAAGTATCTAATGTATTTTTTTGGATAAAAATCAATATTGTATCCGCCTAAATAGCTTTCCAATACCATTATTTCAAACAATAAAATGCTATTGTTCAACAATGGTCATGTCATTGCTTACTTTTTTGAAAACCTATAGAAAAATAACAATATGCAGTGGGTTAATTGTATTTCTGTCCAGATAGAATTGGTGGGGGACTATAATTTATGATATATAATGAAGTTGTGATGATTGCAATAAAAGTGTGTCGGTTGAATAAAAGATACCAGTTCCATTTCATTGGTACCCATTATTATCATTTATTTTAATTGTTGGCAAAGCGTGTTGAAAAAAGTTTGTTATTGTTCTGATGTATGAAAATATTTTTGTTGGATTTATAGAATTTCATTTCTGTTCCTTTTAGATTTTAGAAACATTCTAATTTTCAGGCTAGAAGTTTGAGAATTCACGTCAGGTCTCACACAGGGGAACGCCCTTATGTTTGTGAAGTTTGTCAAAAACGATTCACTCAAGTATGTAACTTGGAAAAACATCTAAGAGTTCACACTGGTGAAAAGCCCTTTCAGTGTCCAGTTTGTGGGAAACGGTGAGTTCTAATAAGAAAAAAGGAATATTGAGAGACAAACCAAATGAAATAAATGACTTCTTCAGATTCACCCAATCTGGTTACGTAGGCATTCACATGAGAACTCACACAGGCGCCCGACCTTATGTATGTCAGACTTGTGGTAAGGCATTCGCTGGTTCCAGTACCCTCAATATCCACCAGCTGACACATACCGGTGAAAGGCCCCACAGTTGCAACATTTGCGGAAAAGCTTTCAGTCGCCATGAATCACTTGTCATCCACACTCGTTTGCACACAGGAGAAAAACCACACGTTTGCAGTGTTTGTAACAGAGGCTTCACCTCCTCGGGTCTACTGTCTGGCCATATGAGAACACACACTGGAGAGAAGCCCCATTCTTGCGATTCTTGTGGGAAAAAGTAAGTTTCAAATTTCACCCTATTTGAAATCTTCACAGAGACAACACAGACAAGCGATTGAGCGCGATGTGAGCTTCGTCTTTTTTGGCTCATAATGGCAATGTATTTCAACAACATCCGCATAATTTGCAAGGCGTTGATTGTACGCCTGTCTGCTCCAGGTCCACGTTGGTGATATTTACCTTTTACATTCAACAACCTCAATATTGACGAGTCATCTGAAACTCCTTCAGTATGCCATTACATATATTTTCAAAGAATACAAAGCCAATACCAGGTCATAAGCCCCAGAGAGCGATGGCAGTACGATATTGGTATTTAATATGGTAGCATTTGGTAACAACCTGAGGGCAATTCAATTTAATATTGGCGTACATGCGGACTTCAATATAATCCGACCTACTGGTTGTTAGCGATTGCTACCCAAATCCTTTGGTGACCACATTAAATACCGACATCGTACCGCCATCGCTCTCTGGTAATCGTAATTGATTAGTTTCCTGCTATTTATTCATTTCAAAAAACATTTTTAGAGACATGTTTGCTTTTTTTATTTCAAAAACACTTGATACATTTCAACTCTGAGAAACTTCAAGAAAATGGCTTTTAAATTTTTTTTTTGTTTTGTTGTCTGATAATCCTGAATGAGCCGATAAAAAATGTATACAAGTAGAAAGTATGTTTTCAATCTGCAGCTTCTTAAAGTTCAATTATTCTGTATACACTGTGTAGCAACTATGATTTTGCAATTGATGAAGAAAATACTATCAGACATTCAATGTTTATTTTATGAATTTGCTTATAGTCTTCATTATATGTAAAACCAAAATCTTACAAAGTACCAGGATTTGTGGCTAGAGTAAAGTACTCCGTAAAATTGCCACCGTGGCATATTTACTTTTAGAGAATAATTTTTTCACTTGATAATATTAATGTCTGAATGTTTTATGGTCTATATTGAATCTTTCATTTAAAAATCCAATTGTTCATTATTTATACTTTATATAATATTAATAGTAGTATTTTATCCTTGCCAAGTCGAAGCAATCTTTTTTTCTAATTTATAAATTAATTATTTCAACAAGAAAACTACAAATAATTGCTATTTAGTTTGAGTTCAATTCGATTCGGTGGTACTACATTACCAAGTGAACTGAGAAATGCCTATGCTCATTCTAAAAAACATTTCTGTTTATTATTCTATCAAAAAATATTTTTTATAAATTGGTATATTTTTACATTGTTAAAAGTCCTTTATAATTAATTGAATGTGAAGATAAGGTGAAATATATTGAGCATTGAATTAGAAATAATAAAAGAGACAATGTTTTTCATTGGGTCATAGATAAGTCTGACAATTAATTTCACTTTCTAGAATGCATTATTTCCTAATTTGACACAGAATATGTCTTGCAGTATTTAAAGTTCCTGTTCTAGCATCATTCGAATTTTATCCCAAACTCCAAAAAAACATGTCTCGAAGATACATATTCTTTCCATGGATGTGACTTTGTACCCTATTTCAGAAAATTTTGTATACGAAGAAGGTGGGGAAAATCTATAACCCGCAAATTTCAGGTTGTGGTATAGAATTTCAGTACAATTATTTCACTTTTCAAAAAAATCCTATTACTTTTTGTAGCCTATTACTTTTTGTAATAGGCTACAATACTCATGAATAAAAATTTGAGTGGTCAATTTTCATTCAACTGAATAATCATGATGAATCACTCATAATCCAAATATTTTTTTTTAGATTTGCTAGTTCCAGTAGTCTAAAAGTACATATGCGGTCTCACACTGGAGATAAGCCTTATATTTGTAAAGTGTGCAATAGGGCTTTTTCCCAATCTGGACGCCTAACCCTACATTTAGCAACACATTCTCTTGAGGAAAAAGCAGGCATTTCAAAAATCGAGACCGTGCAAGTAGCAGAGTTGATGTGAGTAGAACCTAAGTATTTTTATGAACTAAAAAACTCTGGAAATAAATCCAGTCATATAGTCTCAGACAGTCTTAATGTTTTTTCTGTAGTGCCTGTGTTTTGTCCTTGTAAAACAAACTTCAATATTAACTGGAATGATATAAAATACAGCTTTGTTTTTGTTGTTACACTGGAGGTCGCTTCAACGAGTATATTTTTCTGTAACATTCAGATGGCAACTTGAAATGTATATCGATTAGAGTCCTTCCAACTACACCCTAAATTAGTGCTTTTTTTCTTTAAATTTCCACCATTTTCACAATCATCACCATTTCTCTGTATTTTAGTTTTATTCCAACAAAATAATGACTTACATTTTCATTCAAGTTATCCAAATAACAATTAAATGAAGTAGATTTTCAAATATGCTTGAGAGTAAATATTAGTGACATTTTCTGAATACTGGATCATATGATTTTTGCAACATTGAACTTTTGTCAAGTTTAAATTTGATTCTCATCATCCAAATAATTAGTCCATGATCCTATGGTCCTAAGATTTTCTATGATATCTGGAAAATAATAAGAATTTTATTGCACCATGTACATTAAAAAATGCAAAAGTAAGTCAGAGGTAGAAATGTCCAGTGCAAATACATAAATACATATTTAGATCATAGAGACAGAATGCAACGAGATGTGAATAATAGTACCTACTGCCGGTCTTCAGTAATAGAACAAGAATTTCCTCGGATCCATTCTTGGAGCATTATTTTTTTTATTAATGTTAATGATCTCATAAAATATCTTCATATACTTACCAGAGTTCATAAAACAGCATATGTGGAGGATGTTAATCAGGTAGAGAACTAGTGGTAACCTACCACAGAAATCTACCTTATCTCCAGAAATGAATGAAAACTGTTTATGATCGAGTCATTTAGGCAAACAAAATTCAGGTGTCTCTCGTTAACATTAAAGAGGCTTACATTGCAATCCTTAGCGCAATTATTCCAAAATTTTGAAAACCGCGAATGTTGTTGACAGTTCAAAAACCAAAATGCTTGGGCACTCTGAATCATAAGCTCATATAGGGGACCTCTGTGATAAAGTACTTAGAAATTAAGAAATTATTACAAATCAAGACTGATGGCAAATAACTGCAGTAGCATCGTTTTACTAAACCTATATCATGCAGCTATCATCTGTCATGTCCATTCTTTTAAGACAAAACACAAACAGTACAGGAAAATCCTTAAGGCGCTCTAAGAGCGGTGCCTGTGCGAAAGTAGCAATTCACATTGGATTTGAATCGTTGGATTCATAACATAAAAGCAGTTTATGAGGGAATGGAATCTTCAGCAAATAGAAAAGTGTGCAGTTCGAATCCTTGCTCAAATAGATTGGAGACAAACTTGTAGATATATTTTCGAACACCTCAAAATACTCATTGTGACTAGTCTCAATATTTTTGAGTGCATTTATGTATACAAAAATAAGTCTTAAGTTTATTGCAAATCAACCTGTACTGCTCTAGTTTTTAGAGCAGTACGGGTTGTTGTAGGTAACTAATACAAATCTCTCACCCCAAATTCTATGTTCCAGAGGAGCCATCTTTTTCCTGGGTCTAAGTTATACAAAAAGCTAGATGAATATTTTGAAAACTTACCAAATAATTACAAATTCAAATCAAAATTGAAAACTTGCCTTGTTGAAAAAGATTGCTACTCCATAGATAAATTCAACTATGATCTTCATTGTATTTCCATTATTTCATGTATATCTTATACTAACTACACTTATTGATAAGACGGAAGTATTCAAGCAAAGTTTCATATTTCAATGCTGCCAAGCTGTATAATCAGCTGTCTCCCTAATTTATAGATTTCAGTATATTTAACTTGAAAAAAATATTCTTTTTTTTTTGTTTGAAGGTGCTTGACAATGTTTCATGAAGAGCTAGAAATAACAATTATATTAGTCAAAAAAAACCTGAAATGACAATAAAATAAAATACAGGCAGCAATTGAAAATAAATAAAAATTAAAATATTTCGAGCCAAGGTACTTCATATCGTTTCGATTGGTAGTATTCATGATCGTCTTCGGGTGATGATGGATGAAATTTCTTCTTCTCAACCAAATATAAGAACCTGTTTTAATGATCTGACTTTTCCATTGTTCATGATCTGTTATTATCATTTTTTATTATTGATCATTGAGCCCTATATCTTTATTGTCTCAATATTGTTTCAGTTTTGTTATTTGTCTAATTGATTTTATAGTGTTTTGTCAAAAATCTGTTAGAAATGTGAATACATTCGATTTATTACTTATTATTATTTTTAATTCAAATAAAACACGTGTTATGAATATTTTGATAAATCTTTCAAATTTATACTCACTATAGTAGTATAGATTTGAAAGATACTATATATCTATACTATATTTTTTTGCATCTGCCGATCTTTTGCTAATAAGAAAATCCTAGTATACAATCCTTTCGAACATTTCGAAAGATTATTCTTCCTGTCAATTTCCAGCCTCATCAGAATTCATTTAGAAAAACATGGTTTGCCGTTGCATAAATCCTGCAAAGAACTTTGTAGGGAGATCAGAAATTTTTAGATAACTATAATAAATTCAAGATGAAATTATATCAGATATGAAAACAATGTCAAATTGACGTCTTTCAGGAATTTTATAAAAAAAAAATTGTCCGTGAAATAATGATTTTGTCCATAATTTAGGAATTTGTATTATTCTTTACTAATACTGATTGATATGAAACCATAGATACAAACATTACATTCAACTAAAATTTAATGATTTTTTTCAGAACTGCTGACAACCAGACAATCCAAGTGCAGGCAATAACTACAATTTAAAACCTTCCCAATGTCATAAGTTTTGTGACTTGTGTTGTAATTAAAAACTCAACTTTATTGGACATTTTATTCATATAAAAACGGTAATTTTGACAAGTTTGATCAGTTGTAGACCAGATGTTATAAAAATAAAAAAACTTATGCAATACAATAAATAATCACTTAACTACACATATTCATTATAAAAAATTCACACAAAACATATCTAATGGTCAGTAGAAAATCAAAATTTTGTTAGTTACTTTTTGGCATCTTTAGATACAGTATGTTCGGAGTTGCCCATTTTATTTTTCCACATCTTATTTGTTCTTCTGACTTGAGCTGCCAAATCTTCCACTTTGCTAACCCAGTCTTCTTCCTCTTCTTCTTCCTCCTCCTCAGACTCGTTCTGGAAAAAACATTTGTTTGACATTCTTTGTTTCATTATATTGTTGAAAGCCTTTGCTGAAAAACTTACTGACAGTTTTTATTTCATTATAACAATTTACATTCGTGTTATTAATAACCTGAAAAATTACTTATTCATCAAGTATCAGCCATTTTTTCACAAACAAATGTTTGTGAAGATTAAATCGTTAGGTTTACTTTGTGAAATTACTCTGGATCTTCATCAAGTAACTACCGAGTCAATCAGAAAAAAAGTATCAGCCAATTACACTATTCACGTTCAATGTTTGGAAAAGTAAACAATCGAAATTATATTTGGAAATCATTTTGATGCTAATTTGAATATTTGTATTTTTATTGAAAGGCTTTTTTTACAAGTTTTCAAATACGTAAATTGTAATTTTTGAGTTAGAAAAAAAGTAAACAAGTAAATTTGTGCTCATATTATTTCAGTAAGTTGTATTAAGTATCCCAAGTGTATTACTAACATGTTGTCAAACTTTACATCACATGTAATGAAATTATAATAGTTCTATTTGAATTTTGTAGAAAAACACACATTTTATATTATAAAGTTTTCTGTAGGTTGCAACAAGTTTTACTTTGCAACAGTGCAATTTACTAAAGATTTAAGATGAAATTTTGAATACAGTCTGAAAATTGCATTTAAAAAAACTAACCATTTTCAATATTTTTGAAACTTAAAACATATTCTGTAGGCTTTACTCATTATATTGTATATTCAAACCAATAGAGAACCCGATTTGGAGTATGACAACTTATCTGTGTAGGATAGATCCAACTAAGACAGCAGTGTGTTCAGGACTTGACCGACTTTCATCATATAAATATAGATGATAAATCAAATTTCAGTGAACATATTGAAATGTGAACTAAGAATTTATCATCTGAATGCAGGATTCCGAGTAGTAATAAATCAATTTAGATTTTCTACAAGAAAAAGTACTATGCTTTTATCGAGTCTTACTTTGGGTTTTTGCATCAGCTGATGAACTCAGTTTTTATTCTACATAAGAGGGCAATAAGGTGGCTTATGTAAAGTCAAATACATAACCATTCAAAATCTGCACCATATATCAATAAGTCTGACTACGGTTTCGAGGAAACATTTTTTTCCAAACAGTCATTAGACTTATTTTGAATTTCATCTATCAAGTTTTCAGGACTACATAGATAAAAATTCATTGTGGTGTGAACATATGAAAATTTTACATAATCAAATATCTCACATAATTCGAATACTTTTCTAGAAATTTTTTACAACTGAAATATTCAAAATATATTTATTCATTTTTGGTTCATTCTGAACTGTAGTATGGTATCGGTATAGGAAGAAGCATCGAATGACATAAATATAAATGATAGAAAAATACAAAAAAATTATAAAAAAATTGTAGTTATGTGAATCATATTATTTATCATATAAATGCAGTTTTCAGACCATATTCCAGGCACAATTTATTCACAGATAAAATGTATTAAAAAAAAAATCCAAATAAAGTTATTATAATTTGATCAAATGTAAAGTTTATTTGACAACTTTCTTCACAATAAACAATAACTTCTGCTTTGTTTTAGAGCAGAAATGTAAGTAAACACTATTGATAGTAGTTCAAATACCGAAATACAACAAACACAACTCATTCTTATTTTGTTTACCAACTTTGCATCCAACTTCAAATTTCATATTTGAAAACTTAAAAAATAATACCTTTAAATATAAAAAATTAATGTAATGAAGATCAAAATGTCTTCTACGAAATATATTTTAGACTGTGTAGGTACAGAATCCCTGTGGGATAGCAGAGGGTATTTTTTCCAAATTTTAGAGGGAAATTCGAAATGGAATTTAAAATATTTTGGGTAATATAAGCATGGTTTTCAACTACATATATGTTGGGATATCCATATTAGTTGTCGAGACTAAAAAATATCAATAAGAAATTCTGTGAAGAAAAATTAAGTTACATCCTTGGATACTAGGCGTGTCACTTGTTTTATGTATCTCAATTTCAATTAGAGTAATGATGCTTGGTTGTTTGTACTGTTGAAACAAAACATTCTCACCCTGAAAGTTGAAGAATACCAGTCACATTCGTTTGGATACGGACTTCTAGAGGGACTGTCATCGTGGACTGAAGCTGTTCCTTGAGAGCCTAAACTCCAGGGTGATTGACATGTTGGTGGCGCAAATTTAGGGCAACGTATAACTCTCGTACACTGCCTTTGTACAGGCGGAACACACTGATATCGAAGATCTCTGAAATTTGAAAATAATAATTGCGAATGATCAATGTTCCAACAATTTAATAATTGGTTAATATGTGATCCTTCACAATCTTGAAACATATTATTAATTATATTGAACAAGGCAATTTCATTAGAACTGTTCATACTATGTACAATCCCCAAACACAGGTTTTAAACATCTTTTGAATTGCCATTGAATGTGTGTGGTATTTTCCTACTGTTCATTTTTGAAAAGTTTGAAACAAATTATGAGGGAAATAATTGTAACACCTGTAGTACTATATTTTTGTTTGGGTATACATTTTATTCTTTCTATTATTTTTGTTTATATGTTTGTTGAACCTATGCTTATGGAGTCCCGGGACCAACAATACTATTGATCTGGGATAATATTTATACTGTAAATATATTTCAATACATTCAATTTCGTTTATTTCCACATACATGAATGATCTCTGCATAGTTCTTGGGATCGAAAATACATCTGTTAACTATAAGATTATTTATGAAATTTTATTTTCTATTAGAGAGAACAAAATCCGAGCTGGTAGACCATTGTCGAAAACATTTTGTAGAACAAACATTCCGTCTGCTACTGCACCAGACATCTTCAGTGGTATGTGATGACAAAAGTAGTATCTCGAAATCCCAGCAACGACTGAATGGGGAGCTGTGTTCACTTCTATTAATAAATTTGGTGTTGGTGGTAGGGTGTCCATACGAATGTCACTCATGAATGATCTGCACTTGTGCTAGGTTGTTCTGATTGATCCACGTTGTTGACAAGAATGTTACTAGTGGGATGTTGATGGGAGTTGTATTCTGCTTCATTTCTGACCTTAAGTACTGGATATCATGGTAATGGGTTGAATTAGATAGGATAGCAGTTTCTTCATATTTTATTATGTGATCTGTTACCACTAATATTCAGCAATCGGGAATTCATCCAGTTGCATAAGGCGGCAGTTACGCTTGTTTCTTGTACCCTGGTGTTGATGCTGTGTTGGGTAGTTCCAATGTAAACTGAGACATAGGAACAGGAAATCCTGTAAACACCGGCGTATGTCTGATGCTCTCTTTTGTCTTGGGCCAATCTGATTGTGTTGCATAGTTGATTAGTTGGCTTGTAAATAGTCGTTAATGTTGTGATGTTATTATTCAAAGCAATAGGAAGTAGAATATTTCTTCTAAATTGTAGGTCACCATTGACTTATTGTGCTGTAAACCCTTTAGCCTGTAAAGTTTGGTCTAGATGACAAAGTTCTTCTTCAAGAAAATGTCTCGCTAATCCTAGTAGCACGATCAACAAGAGTTTTCAAAATAGCACGTTTTTGCCCTGGATGGTGGTTTGAGTTCTTGTTGAGATACCGATCAGTTTTTTCTGTTCACCAGTACATCAAAAAATTGTGTTGTTCCTTCGTTTTTCTTTTCTATGGTAAACTGGATGCGAGCGTGAATCGAGTGGATGCGACGTAGAAACTGTTCTAATATTGTTTCCTCGTGGCTCCAAATAACGAAAATGTCATCGACGTAGCAAAACCAACAAGTAGGTTTCAATGGGGTGGTGCTCAGTGATTTATTCATAAAAACAATAATTCCATTGAAAATATAAAAAAAGATAAGTAGGCGAAACAATGGTGCTATCAATTGGACAAAGGCAGGGTCAATTATGGAGGGTCCTTGAGAATGGTTGGACACCCCACCACCATCACTCACATCCCCCTTAAATTAAAATACGAGTGAACACGGATCTCTCTAGTCAGTCATTGTTCAGACTTCGAGATACTACCTTTGACCTTGCAGTCAAAACATACATCATTGAAGATGACTGGCGCAGTAGAAAGAGAAACGTGACTTCAGTGGCTGCAAAGTGGCATTAGTTGCATTAGTGTATATATATTCTTATATTTCATTTCCTATTTCTATTTTTCCATTTGAAATGTTCTGAAATTCTTGTTATGACTTGTCTATGAGAGATTATTCATTCTAGGATACGGATCAAAAAGCCACCTGATAATGCAGGGCAATAAATTTTCTTGAATATAGTTCACGAAAATGCTAATTCATATCAAAAACTGCCTCATTGAGCATTATGGTTCGAATGTTTTGGTAATAAACATTGTATGTTTTAATGGTACAGGCCACAAGATTATTAATTCATCGCATGAGGAAAAACTAAGAATCGTAAAAATCGCAACAGAAATTATCGGTGAATGATCTTTTTTTTTAGCGTAGTCTATCAATGTCAAATATTGTCCGAATTTCAAAGTTGATATATATGATATATTGATATAGGAAGGGTTTCTTCAAAAAGTGGTCAAGTTTTAATTTATGGGCAAAAAACGGAAAAAAGTAACAAAATTCAAAGTCAAAATTTTGATTTAGCACCCGAAAAAACATACAGATTGAATGGGAAACCTACTTCTATAATTTTCTATGTTCATATTTCCGCTATACTATATTTTACTTTTATTATCAACTCTACTGACAGAATTTACTAATTTTTGTTTTTTTTCTTTGTACTTTCAATACTTTTTATGAGTTTTGGAGAGTCATATATGTTCATTATTTATATTGAGTTATAAATTAACATAAATGAATAATCTTATACCAGAGTAAGTGCTGTTTAATATTTATGCTATGGTATAAAATGTATGATCTACACTTCTACTAGCAAGAATACTTTCATTATTGAAACACATGTTGTAATGTTATGTAATGCTGTCTTATGTTATGTATGTATGTATGTATTTGTAGTATACATTTGTTTGAAGGTGATTGATGATATTTCATGACACATTTCATTAGTTCGGAGTTCCATTGAATAATATGATATAAAATGATTTGAAATCTATGAAAGAATCAATAAAATTAAAACAATTAGCTAAAAGATTAGAATCATATTAAACCAAAAAAAAAATAACTAAAATTAAAATGAAATAAAAATAAGCAACAATTGAAAATTGAACAATCAACAATAAATTAAAATTGAAAGGTTAAAAGATTTCAAGCCAACTTACTTCATGACGTTTCGATTGTTAGTATCAACAATCGTCTACGGATGATGACAGTCATCACCTGATGAATTAATATAATGGTTATTTTTTTTAGCTAATCTTTTAAGTTTATTGATTCTTTCAGGGACTTCAAATCATTTCATACCATATTAGACAATGGAAGTCCGAACTAATGAAATTTAGTACACATGTTGTTGAATATTGACCTTACCTTTTCATTATTATTTTACCACTATTAGTATTACGCAATTGTGTTGTAATTTATTGTTTTTCTTACTGGGTTTGTCTTGGTAATGAATAAAATAAATATATAGTCACTGTGACAGATATTAAATTTTTTATTGAAGTCAGGAAAGCTATACAGGAGGATACAATCATGGTTTTTTACCACCAATTATCCTCTTGAAAGAAAAAAATCTGCCAATCATTTTTTGTACAATCAAGGAAACTGCAGTATGCATTTATCGCAACTAAATTACCTAGATTTCATTCACGTCAATACCTCACATTTCACCATTGATTTAATTAAAAGAAATTTAACTTGAAGTATGGAAATGATTTGTTGGTACACGGGCTGGTAAGCCGCGATCAAATGAAACTTGTGGTACCAAACATTTCGTCGGCTGCAGTAGCATATGAAACGTTCGGATACTGCAGGTTCCATTCGACCTCAGCCTACCAGCCTGGATATTGTTCTCTTTATTCATCAAGCCGACTGTGAAAGCCTATGTTTCTATATTAATTTTTTGGTATTTGTTTTCTTTTCTATTCTACAGATACTATTGTCATTATTGCTGAACTATTCATTTATTATTATTGCATTAATGCAACAATATGCAATTTTCCCTTTTAGTCATTCCCAAGTATTTACGAATTATATCCTACATATCTTTTATGTACTGTAAATGGGTGAATTTTGTTGGGCAATCAACGATTTATTATTATAACAGTAGGAAAGTAGTTAGTTGTCGAATTATTATTCAAAGTTATTAGGGTTGAAAACTTTTATTAGTACTATTAATATTAGTTAGTGTCTCCCATGCATAAAACCATATCTGAACATACTCTGCTTCTCGTTTCAACATATCTATGGTATTGAAATACTCTCTTTCCTTAGACATCACATACTGGTTTATCTTGTTCTGCTCTTGTAACCAGGATCGAAAATAATCAATAACATTTTTACTCTCGAAACAAATCTCATCTCGGCTATTTTTTACTTCATTGAGCTCAGTTTCTAACATTTGAATTGAGTCTTGATTATACCTTTGTTGTTTATTAGCAGAACTGTAAGAGGATTGCAGGGATCTTAGTTCGGTAAGGAGGTCATGGTTCTTTCGCATGAGGGCATCCTTTTCATTCTGGACCATCTGGAGCTCGGAAAGATACTGCTCGACCTGACCTTTCAGAAGCTGGCTTGATTCTTCTAGACCTGATACCGTTGACTGCATTCGAAGACTTTGCGAATGAAGTCGTTCATTCTGAAAAAAGATTAAAATCAATTTCTATCGAGACTTTTATCAAATTGTATGTATTATTTTTCAAATCTGAAAAAAGGAATATTCATTTTATTTCTAATCGATCAATAAAATCAATTCAATTGATTCAGTATTCCATTAATACACAGACTTAAAAGGAAACTTACAAAGAAACACAGAATTAAAACCAAAAGGGTTGCTCAGAATGCTTCTGAAAATACTTCCTTTAAAATCAAATTGAATTTTATTACAAATTCAAAATGTACCCCAACTATTTATTAAGTTGGGAAAAATTGGTTTGACTTTCTATTTCTTCCGAAGAAAGAAGAACATTTAATGGCAAACTAGGAAGCTGAAAAAGCTTTTCTTTCAGAAAGTCTTCCTTTTTTTCAATTTATTCATTTCGTGAAATAATTTCATTAATAAATTATCATCTAATTTAATTAATATATTTCATTAGATAGATAAATAGATGCGTTATTCACCTCCAAATAATTTGCTTAGAAAAGTCAAAAATATATCAATGCAGCAATGCATGCATAAAATCTTACAGATACTAACATACAGGGTCGCTGATATGTATGGAAACGATCTATTATCTCCTAAAGTAAGATAGCTAGCGAAGAATGTTAGGACACAAAAGTTTTAGGGTTTTCAAAATCTATCACACTAAGTAAAAATTGAGTATACAGGATCAGTTAGTAAGTCTTAAAGAAATAAAATTGTTTTTTCTTTAATAAAACACCCCATATTTCAATTCTGCTCGAATTACTGAACAACCGTTTTCGAGATATCAAATGTTTTAGTCCATTAAGTTCGAGTCCATCGAGTTTCGTTTTGGAAGTTTCCAGTTTCATAACAACGCCGCGTCGATCTTTTGTCTAACAGTGATGATATTGACAACACATATCAAAAATACATTTAGTGTAAATAATTTTCGCGCAAAAATGTCATGTTAAACAGATACTGAGCCTATTGAAATTTTAATAATCATAAGATACGGTGATAGAAGATGAAGTTGTGACCAAGTAGTGGATATTTTTAGTGAATTGCATCCCAATCGGGAACCCATTTCTGAATCAACCTTTTCAAAAACATTGCAGCGTTTTCATGAAACTGGAGGTGTCAAAGATCGATCAAAAAGTGGAAGACCAGTAAGCATTACAAATGAAGAAAATTCTCTGAATGTCATGTTAGATGTGGTGGAAAATCCAATAAATTTGGCACAACACAGGGCTTTGAATCGTAACATGAGTCGATATTCCATTGAAAAAATTTGTAAAGTGCAAAAATTCCATCTGTATAAAATTCATTTGGTATAAGATTTGACTGAAGACGATTTTGGTCGTAGAATCGAGTTCTGTGAAGTTATAATGGATAAATTGAATGAAAATGTCAACTTTGTCAACCACATATTATTTCCTAACAAACATACATTTTGTTTAAACGGGCACATAAATTGACATAACTGTAGGTATTGGTCAGACCAAAATCAACTTTGGATGGAGGAAGTTTACACTCAACGGCCACAAAGAGTAAATGTCTGGTGTGGCATTATTGGTGGACACGTCATAGGACCCTATTTTATAAACGGAAATTCGACTTCTGAACGATATTTATTACTTTTACTACAGCATATTATTCCAGAGCTTAGAAGATTATTCCCGAATAATAACAAAATCCCAATTTGCTGGCAGAACAAATATCAAAGAGTTGCAAGAAAGAATAATGCATGAAATTTGTACCATTCCTACTCACATGAATTTAGATTCACTACAAAATTTTGTTCAGCGAGTTCATTACTTTCAGGAGGTGAATGGTAAACACTTTGAGAACCTTATTAAATAGAATTTAAAAAAATTTGCTATTTATTAAAGCTTGTTCTCTCTATTTTTCTCCTGGCATAACTATTGTTTTCATAAATTTGTAAATATCCTGGACATTCAATAAATTTTATCAACCCTGAAAAATTTTCCTTTTTTTATTTTCTGTAATAAATTATAATTATATTGTAATCATATCCATATACTCCACCTTGTGTGACTTTCATAATAAATATTCATCATTTCGTGCTTTTATAGGGTGCTCTATTAAAGAAAAAGCAACTTTATTTCTTCAAGACTTTTCGACTGATCCTGTATAGGTACTCAAATTTTAATTAGTATAATAGATTTTGAAAAACCATAAAACTTTCACATCTTAACGTTTTTTGCTAGCTATCTTACTTTAAGAGATAATCGACCTTTTCCATACATATCAGCGACCCTGTATATTCGGTTCACATCAACAATTATAACACTTTACATAAAAACAATTTATAAGGTAAAACATAGTATGTATAAAATTCAAATTAATAATGAAATATTGAATATTGAAACACATAATTGATGTCATAGAAGGCCTGGGTATCCAACAAACATTTTTCTTTAGCATTTATGGATGAATATTTGATTAACTACAGTTCTTGAGAATCGAGTATGTTTGCAACCACAAAATACGTTATTTGCGGCAGCTATACACGAGGCTTATTTGGATAATATTTTCATAAGCCCTAGAAGAGAAATGAATCACATTATTTTGTCGATTCACCATTTTAATAATCACAGCACACGATCCGATTGAAGAAATCCACGATGATACGGTAACTAAAAAACATTCAAATGCTTTACATGTTTCTTTACTCTGTCTTGAGAACTTTTAAGAAATGAATATATTTGATTCTCAGTATTCAATGGTCAAATTACTTCAACGTATCTACAGAATAGAGCCCTCCACCTTCCTTAGATTTTCCAGAGTATCAAGGTTGCTGGTGATGTTTTCTTCAATCAGATGTATGGCTTTTCCTGGATAGAATCTAGCAACATCCGGTTATGCTTAAGTGCGTAGGCGGATATTCATATACGTGAGAAATATTCCAAGGAAAAGCTTTAATTTGAACTTTATAGAGTATCCACAGTTTCTCTGGTGTGTACAACTTTCTAGTTCGCTATAGCATTTGTTTCTGAAAAACTGCTTTTGGTTTACCTCTTTTTCATCAATGATCCTATTATATATTATATAATGACCCTATTATATGTTGATACCTTGAGATGCCATTTAATCCTCATCTACAAAATTGGAGCATTAACATGGTATTTCCATGATGCAACCTAAATCGGTATTAGAGTGTGTTTTTTTGAAAGTCCATATTTTAAAAATATAGTATTCACCTAGATGGCAACATCAATTACTTAATACTAGTCAACCAAAGCAATTTCATCCCATTGCATACTAGATGTATCAATGTTCTTTTTTGACTAACTGTCCAATAACATAAGCTGGGAGTTTCTTTTACCACATTCCATTTAATATACCACCAATGAAATGGCATGCAAAGATATTTTACTGTGATCATGTTAGAACAGACATATTGAAGAGATCACCAGTTTCAATCATTCGTAACAATTTCAACCTAATATATGGTAGGTACATGTGCTATTGATATCTTAATTATCTTTCATATTATCTTTGTAGTAGCTAGTTTTGCTTAGAGATTCATACATACATTTATACAGTGCGAACACGAATAGTGCCTCCTAACATTCGAACAAGGTGAGATATCAAAGCTTGTTGGAAAACAACTTGATTTTCGAATTAATTCTGATTATTGGCCACAATTTTCTGAATCAGTGGGCGAATGAGGTTTTGAATAATTTTCAAATAAATCACCATGGAACCAACAATATGATTTCCCACTATTTCTGCACAGACATTTATTTTCTCAGGAGTGAGTGGGACCTCGAAAAATATCTAACCAATATCACATATTTTGGCGGTTGACATTTCTGTTTGAGAAAAAAGTGCATGTCACTGAAACAAATGCAGTTACGATTCGCAATCAAACATTGGGACATCAATCACAAAACTACATTCGCCTGTCAGGGTTATATTATTTCAATTCATGTAATATCTTCAGTTTACAGTGGTGAAACTTACGTCTTCTGAGGTATTTCTTGATGGTGGTTATTGAGACATTATTCTCACGATTAACTGTTGTCTTGATCTGCAGGGGGTTATTCACTACAGATGCAACAATTTCTATCTGTTTCTTGTCCGAGATAGATTTCACCCCAGCTCCACTAGCTCTAAACATACTTCCAGTTGTTTGAAATTTCTCAACCAATTCTCTGAAATGATTTCTTCAGATCGGATTATCAAAAAATCTGTTATTGAATAGGTACTCTTTCTGCCTTATAAAAATTACGGCAGGCCTCTGTTTTTTCCTCTATCGACCTGGCCCAAACACAATATTCTCTGTTACTAGGGTAATATGGAATGGATTCCTATCTGCATAGTCAATCATCAGAAAAGCCTAAATCGGATTAAGAACAGAAATGCGCTTATTTGTCAAATACCTTGATTCAATTTTGTTCTAAATACGATTAATTTCCGTGAATAATATCTTTCTCTTACACATTACAAACTTTGTGTAACCTGTGATAAGTAACTTTGAAGTTATTTCAAGCCTCTTTTCGTTGCAAAGCTATGAATTATCATTTTTTCCATCCCCAATTCATACGCCAATAACTCTGCAACCGGTGATCTAAAGTATTCAAAACACTAAAAGTAGTGTTTTGAATTTGTTTCGAAAGAATTTTTTTTCTTTCGTGTAATTCAATGTTTATATGAAAGTAGCTGTTTCAGGAGGATTTTCTTTCAGTTTGTGTCTGAAAGTTACTTCTTTGCAT
>WOGO01000898.1:0-20294 GCA_015342085.1 Leptinotarsa defecta | reverse complement strand
CACAGTCTAATTCAGTCAGATTTTTTCCTTTGGTCTTGAACAGTGGGGCTTATCAGCTGAAGCTGATGAAATTTTTGTTATTCAGAAAAAGGCTTACAGAATTCTGGCTGATGCATCTTCAAGTGCACAATGCAGGCTATTATTCATTCATTCGTTAAAATTTATTAACGAAAAAATCTGTTTAAAATCTATTTTTCCGTTAAACAGCTGTCGTACCCCTACAAACGACAACCCTCAGAAGTCGAAACTTGTGCGAGCTAAGGATTAACGAGGTCTTACCTTTTAACGTGTGATTCCTAACAATGTCTATAGTTTGTAAGTATATCCATGAACATTTCACCAGAAATAACTCTCAACTTCTACCTTATAGTAGATTGACAGTATTAAAGAATCATTCCATGTGCTTTGGGGTCAATCTATGTAACAAGCTTAGTGAGAACATTAAATCCTGCAATATCAATGTCTTTAAAGAGCGACTCAAGATTTTTCTATTGCAAAAAGCATACTATTCTGTGGATGAGTTTCTCCTTGAATCCTAATTTGATTGTAGCTTATTAACTTTTTTGTATGTATGTTTTATGATTTATATTGACTTTGTTAAGTTTGTTTGACCTGTTGAATCAGCCAGTATTTCATGATAATGTTATGTTTTCTTGTCTAATGTGATTGTGAAGGAAAACTGATTTAATGAATGTTTGATTGATTGATTCAAAACAATTCAATCATCATGAGTATATGACAGCAAAAAATTATTACAAAATGTTTGATACCGTTTCATGCTGCCAGAGACTCATATCGCGATATGGCAAAATTATTGAAATTATAATATACTTCAAAAATTAAGTAACCTGATTTTCATTATCAAGAGTGAAATGTATTTCTATCAACAAGCAGGTGCAGGCACTAGGTGAATTTTTCACGCGACTCATTTCTGTTGACCACATTTTTAATACATGTTACGAGTTGAAAATATGAAGGAAATTTGTCACGCGTTCCTTTTCCTCCTTTGCAGGTAACCTATGTTAAACCGCTTATCGCGTGAATGAAACAATCAAGATTTATCCTGTTTTCGTTTGTTTTGTCGAGCTTTTGGATCATGCGCAAGCAGTGCTACCACCGTATTTCACCTGTCTCGTATCATGTGCTTCAAAGCTCGCAGATGTTCTAGTGCGCTGGAGTCGGTTGGTGATTACTAAAAGCTTCTCTAGATTACTCGAAAGCTTTTTGATTACGAGAGTTACGCGAACAGTGGGTTTTGATATTTGTTGATTATAGAAAATTATTGAAATTGAACATTTGCAAATGGACGAGTCAAAGGATATTTTGAGTATAATATAGAGGTTGAGAATAATTTGATTCGGCATATAGTTTCGATGAAATGTACTGCTAAAATTTAAGTGACGATTGATGACGATCATGAGTGGATGGGCATGAATAACTCGTGTAGATAGATTTAGGAGAATTTATTAGTATGTAAGTATGAAATAGTTATGATAGATGAATTATCCTAACTATTGTGCGTATTTATAAAAAAAAACTATCAGTATAAAATTTCAAAATCACATACTTCTGGGAAAAACAATAAAATTCAACCCTGACGATTGTAACTCTTGAATTTTCAAATGAAAAAAACGAGATTGTGATACTTTATTCAGGAATCACACGTTGGAAGTTGAGACCTCGTTAGTCCTTAGCTTGCACAAGTTTCGACTTTTGAAAGTGGTCGTTCGTGGGGAAGTACCGAAAGCTGGTTAACGGAAAAATAGATTTAAACAGATTTTTCAACATATTTTAAAAGTATAATTATTGCCTATTCAAGAACTTTGTTAATTTTGAAAAATATTGTTTTCATAAAATTTCTTATACCAGTCTAATATTCAGCACGAATAACTCCTCTCACGCCATCATATTTTTATGAGGATATGTAAAAATGTGGTATATAAAACTGAACCACTCAATTTAGCTGATTTAAAAAAAAGAAAATAGTTTGAAAATAAATGACTTTATAGTTGATAGAACATGAATGAGTTCAGCATATAACGAGATGATGTGACTATGAGGACGGATTTTCAGGATGAGATGTAATTTTGAAATCTAAAATTGATGTCTTTCAGAAATTTTTCGTATGCATAATGATCGAAAAAATGCATTAATTTTATTCACTTCCATACTGTGAGAAATCTAATGAAATCTATGAATGAATCTATGAGTTTGATATGTATTCAAGATTATTGCTGTTAGTTGAGAAATTGAAAAAGAATAAACTTCAAAGTGAATCTACAGTCTCGATTCTGGGTGTTTCTGTCAACAGCCTAGTTCATCTTTGATTGAATCTAATCGTTGATCATTTATATAATAAAATGTTTCTGGAAAAAGTGATTGAACATTTATCAATATTACCAAAAAATAATGATTTCTTCTACTGTGTAGGTATATGGAAAGAGATGAATGTTTCGAAATTCCATTTTGGAATATTTATTTTTTCATACGTATTATCTCTACTCGATACAGTTTTCTAACTCATTTTGATTTCTATCAGAGTATTTTTTCACGGGAAGTCTCCTTCTTTTTCTGATTGATTCGGCCGTTACTTGATGAAGATCTTTAGTAATTTCATAAACTACAACTCACGATTTGATTTCCACAAACTTTATTTGAGAAATATATCACATGTTTCGCTTATACAGTAGCTTCTTCAACAGTGATTTAAATACTACAAGTTGCTTCTTACGCTAATATTTATATACCACAGATAACTACAATTGGGACTACCTTCATCAATTTACCTAAACATCTACAATTCTCATATACCTGCGGTATATGTATACTTCATATACCTGAGGTATATGAGAATTGTAGAGGTATGATAACCTGAAGCATATTACCTCACTCCTACATTAATAATAAAACTTCCTCATTTTTTAAGGAAACAAGTTCAATAATGGTGATCTATTCAAATTCAGTTGGTCATTCATTAGAATATTTCAATTTTTAAGTTTAATAATTTCCATTGCTTCCAAATAATTTAGTTTCAAACCTTTATTTTCTATGTGTAAAAATGATTTTCTTCTAAAAGATGATTTGAATATGTTGAACTTGTTTTCTTATTTACATAGCTCATAAGATGTTCCTGGATTCGATTCCTAAATGTTCTGTCATTTTAACCAATATAGGAAGGATGTCTCCTTTCCGCTTTCGAAGTTTTGTTCATGAGATGAAACTGTTACTAGTCAACATGTCTTTCTCTTAGACGAAGATTTCATACATGCAGTCGAATCTTTCCTGTTCTAATGAGAGGTATTACCCCGAAACCAGGTTGTAGATGATCTACCCTATTGCAACATATACAAAACTAACCTCTGTGAGATATCTTGCATGAATATCTGTTGTATATAATTCAATATCCATCGTGCTATTTATTAGTAGTTGTTTTCCTGCAGGCAATTACTATAACCTATTGTGTAGGAAAACAAATTACAAAATACTAGAGCAACTACTAGAGATGAATAAGAAATCGATTTAAAAAATTATACGAGTTTTTTATCGACCTCATTTCGGTATTTTCAGCTTTAGCAATCTGGAAAATATGAAAATTATAATGGAGAACTTTATATATGTGTAGAAAAGTCAAACTTTTCAGTTTAACTCGATAAGTTACTGGGTAAAATCAAAGTATTTTTCACACACAAAAATTTTCTATTCATCAGTAACTTGTATTCAATAATTTTGCCTATCAGAAAAATAGCTAAGATATAATACAATATTCATTTTATCTTGACGTTTCGGAGGCCAAAATTTGCATTTATCTTTGGAAATGAACAAAATTCAAATATATATGCAGTAATTCCTTTGGTAGTAATTTGCCTTTCTGCACCTAGATGAATTTCTCCATTATAATTTTCATATTTTTCAGATTGTGAAGGGTGAAACTACGCAAAAAGGTCGATGGAAAACAGATTTTCCTCCACAAAAAATGACTTTCGTTCAATAGCTATGAGTTTATATAACATGAGATGATTTTTATTGTGGAACAAGAATTATTGACTTTATCTGAGGTATCGACTTCAGTATGTTGACTTCCTGAACAATTGAAATGAAAAGGCAAAATTATGTTACTATAAAAAACATAACTCTCGATGATTTCGTCAATAAAAATTATTTTCCGGAAAAAATGTAACTGGTTTGCAAAATATTTTATCCGTTCCACAAAACATACATAGTTGTACGAATGAAATAATTATTTTTGATCAATATTCCATCAACGGAAGTTTCGATATAGTTTTATTTACTTTACATAACATATGTGATGAAATTTATAACAATTATATGTGCTGTGGATATAAGAGACGTCAGGTAACGAAGAATTCAGAGTCATTTGTATCGTCACTCCAATTAATTCTATTTTGATTCCCTCTTGAATTTTCAAGAAATCATATTTTTGATCTGACCATTGAATAACAGGTAGATAAAGCAACTCGGGATCTTTCAACTACCTTTAATTGGCTATTATGGCTTCATTAGTGAATACTAAATTCAGTATTGAGTGAAAATGAAGCACGTTCATAAAATTCACCCATTGAATGGCTTTCAATGCCATAAAAGGATTTAATTCTGAATCAAAATAAAAACTATTGAATATATTAGACATTGAGAACGAGCTTTTCTACAATTAGAAGTGATTGCTATTTATTTCATTTCGTAATGGAGCTGAAATTAAATTATTTACTAACTGAAGCATTTTAATGAAAATAGGGAATGTTTTCAATATTGATGAAATGTAAACTAGGATATGTAAAAAATAGGTGGAAATGAACATTTTCGTATCACATCATCGATCGATGACATGATACAATAATGTATTTGCAGAACAATGTTTTTAAAAATAACAGAGTTATTGAAATGAGAAAAACTTCATAATTATTTAGAGCTTAATTGAAGGCTCTGCCACACTCTTTCATTACTAGGATTTATTGATATTAAAATGCATGTTGTTTAGTTTTCTCTGAGTCGGTGATCCGGGTTTCTTCCTTGATTATGATGGAGACATGTATTTTTTCTGTGGCATTGGCAACCTGTGCCGTATCTTCTACGATGTGAAAGTATAGTTCATTCTCTGAACACAATGGTTCTTTCTCAACGGGCTGATTTGCATTATTTCAAAAATATTCTATAGTTACTGGATCCGGGCTTCGATTGTTCTTTCAAACAACCCTTACAAACGGAGGTGAGCTTGTTGACTTTCTACTTCAATGTTTCCTCTTCATACAGGGTCATCATTTTACTTTAAAATGGTTCAATAAACTGAAACCAGTCCTAAAAAAGAAAAATCGTAGTATAAATTATACAAAAGATATTTTCATATAGTCAATATGAATTTCTACAAAATAAATAGATCATTAATCGAACAAGTCATCCTTTTCAACCGTATTTTCTTGCTTTGCGATGCAGTTTTCACACTAGTGCAACTATTAATACAGTAGGTGTCGTCTATCGAGCCTCACAAATTATTTTGGGGTTTGGTCATCCACATTGCATTGTATTGATGTTTAATAACCATTTTGCCTCCTCTTCAGTATGCTATGGGGTATTTTCGATATCTGTGCAGTACTAGGACTAGTACTACCTACCAGCTTGCTGTCTTGAATTGTCAGCGTTACATGGCCCAAGATTACAGGCCATCAAAGGAAGGCTTCAGTATTTTGTCTTGTAGGTTCTCACTATAGCCGTCAGAACCGTTCTCATCGAGTCATGTGTTCTCACATCAAATTTTTAATATCCCTACAAGAATATCTTGGCGTTTTAGGTGTCCCTAAGACAGGTACATGAAACTGAACAGAAACTGAACCAAAGTTGAGCAACTCAGTTGAAATATTATAATATGTGGAGAAATTTCTCAAAATATGAAGCTTGAGAATGTTATACTTTGCATATGGTTCATCAGCCTGGGATATATCTGTAACTTTATAAATATTCTGAATTCATTACAGGGATGATCGGTTGAGGATTATGTGGTTATTCGCGAATTGAATTTTTAGTTTTTATCGATTTCCTTTGAGTATTTCCATCTTCCATCTGAAAAATTAAAACAATTGTAATGAAGAAATGTATACACAGAAAGGGACATTTTTTTACACACATACACATACCTACTACAGGGTGTTCATGAAGCATGCGGCCAAAATTTAAGGGATTATTCCTTGAACTATTCTAAGGATATTTTGTTCTTTAATGAAAGAAGCAATCTCTTGATATAGATATGAGATATGACCAATACTTCGGAAAAAGCCGATATTCCCTTTCGATACCAGTTAATCATCTCTTACAAAATTAATAGATGTATAATTCCATAGTTATCAGAATTTCAACAATTTTAATAAAAAAAAATCTGTCGTGAATGAATGAGAACATGAAGTTGAGTTTGTTCGATATCTCCTGAATTCCAAATAATATTTGGAATAATCCATACTTGAAAATATAATGAAATTGTATTGATCATTGAATAACAAGAGGTCCACGTTTATTCATCTTCGAAGTTCTGTTTTGGACCCATTTGAAGGATCAATCATTTAGAAATCTTTCTGAACAACTATAATTCTATTCCAGCCATATGAAAACAGACAAATACCTGTTGAGAAGTTTTTTCACCAACTTTGTTGATGTGAATATATATCCATAGCTTCCCTTCTGTGGCCAACGTTTTCATTCCCTGAATTATGATTGGACCCTGTGAGTTTTGATCTTCATGTCACTTTCACGAAAGGAATGAAGCGGAAAAAATGTTTCGGACTCCCAATGCTTCGACCTATATGTTACTGTAAATGATAATTACTGACAAATATAAACATTGAATGGAAGTAGGGAATTTGAACAACAGGTATTATTATGATACACAAACAATACTTTATACACCATTGGAGTCTTGTGTTAGAGTGATTCCGGATACGTGGATGTTTGTATTTACAATGTCTTGATGCCACCCGATGCTAAGTCGTTCGTAAAATTTCCAGGGTAATAATGTACGGCTTTTTTCGAAAGTAGGTAATATCTATTATTCAGTACAAGAACGACTCTCTATCAATCTGAACTGACTTGTTTGCTATGTCAGGTTTTTGTAATAGTGGAAAACTTTCTTTTCTCATTGCCGATATTGCCGATATCGACAATATATTTTTTATCTGCTACAAAAGGAAAACATTTTTGGAGTCATGAAGTTGGAAGTAAATAAAACGGTAATCAAACGTTCAAATTATACAGGGCATATACTTTGAAGAAAAGAGTTTCAATAATCGAACACATTCATCTGTACAATGTGCTGTAGAACTGACTAGCTCATGAATCAATCGCTCAGGGAAGAAATAATGAAAGCTGGATTAATTAATCGTAAAACGTTCGAACGCTCGACTCTTGCTTGGAAAGCATTCAGTTCATGTACTGCAATTTATCAACGGTCTTCGAACAATTCATCTCTTCTAACCCCAGTACAATCACGGTGTAATTTTAATGTCCCACGCGGTAGGATTGAACGGGGCTTGTCGAAAATGAAATGGAATCGCAGAATATGTTGTGTTTCCAGATATATAACGAATTGACAATTTAAACTATCAGCTGAGTACTGGTCAGCGATATAAATGAATTATTCTTTGAGCATTTGCAAAACAGCCACACAGTAGGTATTCGGTATGTATTGTTGCAATTTGTGAAATTATAATTTCGAATTATCTTCTTGTGATGCACTGTTTGGAATCTTTGGTGTAGTAATGGATATTACTGGAGTTTTTTCCCAACACCAAAACGTTATTCCAATACTTCGACACGTGTTTCGATTATCAAGTGATCATCTTCAAGAAGAAACCAAACTAATCATACTTAAAAAGTTATCTTCATTTATACCATAGATACATCTTCTAGGTACCTGCGTCTTAAGTGTTTTGAATTAATTTCACAATATCGCCTTATCTGCTATAGTCTTGAATTAATTTTAGAATGTGTCCTTATGTAATAGTCAGGTGAATATAATAATAAAATTGAAATATTATTTTAACAAGCTACATAGAATTAATTTCACAATATTGCCGTATCTACTAGTCTTGTATTACTTTTACAATGTGTCAAGTGAATCTAATAATTGAAATACTATTTTAATAAGCTATATAGTATACTATCAGGTATTGGTCCACCATAGTTATTCACAAGATCATTATGTTCAATTATTTCTACACTCTCATAGGCATCTAGATGCCTGTTGTTATTAACTTGTCTAATATGAACGAAATATCGACTTTACAAAATGACAAAAATCCAAGATAAATAAATATATCTCAGTTCCATACCTCCAATATACGAAGATTTTCAAGAAACGAGGTATGAAGGTGTCAAGCCTGGACGTCCAACAGACAAAGTCGAAAATTCGAAAAAGTCTAGAATTTACGAAATTAAATGTAAGGACTGCGATGCAAAATATTATGGACAGACAAAAAGATGTATTGAAATGAGATATAAGGAACACTTAGCACACTGAAAAATCACTAGTCGCCCATCATATTTTGCAACCAAACCATTCCATAGACTTCAATTCATTAAGATTATTTAGACAAATTTACAACAACAGGCATCCAGATGCCTATGAGAGTGTAGAAATGAGTGAACATAATAATATTATGAATAACGATGGTGGACCAATACCTAATAATATACTATATATTAGATTTACCTGACTATTACATTAGGACACATTGTAAAATCGATTCATGACTAGTAGATACGGCAATATTCTGAAATTAATTTTATATAGCTTGTTAAAATAGTATTTTAATGTAATTATTAGATTCACCTGACTATTACATAAGGACACATTGTTAAATTAATTTAAGGCTAGAAGATTTAACACACTTAAGACGCAGGTACCTAGAAGAGGTATCTAGGGTATAAATAAGGATAACTTTGTAAGTATGATTAGTTTGATATTTAACTTGAATATTATCACTTGGTGATCGAAACACGTGTAGATGTGTTGAAATAACGGTTCGGTGTTGGGGAAAATCTCCAGTAATATTGAATTATCTTCATTAACATTTCATTTCATATCAAACAAACACAACTGATACAAATCAGTAAATGTAATGGCTTTTCCTTGAATTTGATGAAATAATACTGTAGAGTAGACAACATAGTAGAGATGCTTGTAATGAAAATAGCATTTTCTGTGTGGAAAGTAAAACTTCTCAGAAAATTACTACTTCAGGCTTGAAAACAATCAGTTGAATCTGACCTCTGAATCTGACCTACTGAAAACACTTTTACCACACCAGAACAAAAGTACTGATTTTCGGCATACGTTTCACTCACCAAGTTAGCATATTGACTTCCCATGATGCTAACTTACCCCACAAAATGAGTGAAATCACATGAGTGTCACTTAATACATTGCTGGTATCAGTATAGTGTTATATTGTTATCGTATTCTGTATTGCGTTTATATGTTAAAGACTTACTTGTTATGATACTTACTGATATAATATTTGAGGCTAACACATTGTGGCTACGTTACGTGGATGACATCTGTGAACATGAAAGGGACGTTTTGAACCTTTTCCTAGATCACTTGAATGCTCAACACCCAATCATCAAGTTCACCATGGGGACTGAGTAGGAACAGCGGATATCATTTTTAGATGTACGACATGGTGCTAGACTAACCCACAAAATATACCAGAAACCAAGCATATGGATAGGTACCTGCACGCACTATCCAATCACCATCCTAGCCAAAAGAAAGGAGTCAATATCCACTCCAACAGAACGCGCTCGAAGAATGTGTGGAGCAGAACATCTAGAAGAAGAACTGGAATATCTTCAAATGACTTTGAGATCGAATGGATACAATGTACCGGAGATCAACAAAGCCATGAAACTGAGGAAATCCACGGTTCGAAACGAGGAGGAGGCTCAGATAATTGCACGGGCTGATCTATCTTATATTTTTAGGGTCACAGATAGAATTGGAAAATTATTTAAACATTATTAAAACATTAAAACAATTTTTAAACCCACCAGGGGAATACAACAAAGCCTGAGGTCGACAAAAGACAAAAGGGACCCACTTTCAGTAGCAGAGGTTTATCGCATACCGTGCACTTGTGGGTAGGTATTTATCAGAACCACTAAAAGATCCATGGGAACAAGGCTGAAGGAGCATGAAAGAAACTGCACATCAAACCACCTGAGGAGTCAACAACGTAACGCAGCCGTAATATTCAGTCATCGTAGATATCAACTCAGGATGGATAAACCCCTGAAGAAACTAGCCACCCGAGCCAACGAAACGTCAGGAAGAAATTTCAAAAATCCACGGTCTTCAAACCCGGAAAATAGTGACACGGTTTACTGGTTTTCTGAATGTGATTAATACGTAAACATTAGGGGAATGTTCGAAATGGGACTTGTCGCTATTTGAAAGCGTCTAATAGCCTGTTGTCATGTACCGGTGTCAAAAATTTGCATGTTGAGTAACATTACTTCAGAGGTTCCGATTCTTCCTTCAAGACGGGTTCAATTTGGAGTATGTGGATATCATTACATTTCGAATCCTGTTAATTTAAGATTTGGCAAGTTACCAATCAATATAGGGAGATTTCAACAATACGATAGTTGAAGTCAACTTGAAAAGGATTCGCAAAAACGGTTATTGAAACTTTGGAGATTACAGAAATCTAATATTAGGCTGCATGGAAGCATTTTTGTGAAATATTTTTTGACCAAATGAAATTGTGGAGAGTGACAAAAAACTCAAATTATGCCGAAAATTGTCTGAAACTAGGACAAATCAAAGAATAATGTTTTCTGGGACTAAGTGCAAACTGCAGATTGAAACATGTTACAATTCCATACAAAGAATAATAATAATAATATATGTTTATTTTAACAAATTTAAATAAAATACAGGACTACAATATTCACAGTATAGACAAAAGAACAGAACTACAATATAAACAAATGATGAGTATGGAAAAATAAACGAAGGGAACCTCAAAAAAGCTCGGGAAAGCATGTCTTTGAGGTGTTTTAGCTTTACATTTAGAGTGATTTCAAACTTTCAGTAACTGGGTGAAGGGTCAATCACCAAGCACCAACGAATTGACGTTGTTAATTTTTGTCCGTATTTACAGATATATACGCACACATATACACATATATGTATACGCACAAAACAAACTTATCATAGGTACTATAATATTTACTCATCGAGTTTATATATTTTCTGGGAAAATAGTGGCATGGATTGCTTCACCTGTACTCATCAAATGATCATTTAGACTTTTATGCTCGTCACCCTTGCAAACATACACTTATAGTGAAATATTCAACTCCAAGTGCACTGCGTATACAGTACAATGCCATTCACATTTTTTTGGGATTTGAAAATGGGAACAGGAAAGTATGACTGGATCGATTTTGATCTGGATTATATCATAAATCTATGACTTCGTTCAACTTAGAGTATTTTTTAGTAATATTGCCAACAAGTCTTGTAGGTTGAAACGTGTTGTGTCAGCAGTTGTAAAATATCGATGTAATTTTCGAAGATTTCCTTTTTATTCAAATTTATGTTCTGTTGTAATTCTATAATTTTGTTTATGATGTTTCAAAAATAGTTAATTTTTGTAGCGTCCAAATACATTTCCTGATAGTAATGTTTCTTTATTTGTTAGTTATCACTAAAATTTTATTGCAATTGAAGACGGTGCCATAAAACCGGCAAACATAATAAAACTATTTTATTATGAAATCATGATAAATGAAAGTTTTTTACTATTTTTATTTGTAACTAACGTTACTGCATTTTCGTCCTATAAACACATTTTGAAACTTATGATGGATTACATTACCACTTATATAACATCACAGTAGATAATAACAGAGGTACTTGACTTAATTGAGTACTTGAATTTAGTTTACCTGTGATAATGTGGATACGCTGATTTGTAAACCGGTGAGTAAACTAGATCGATTTGATAATCCAACAGGTTGCAACAGCAATGCTTCTGCTTATGAATTTCCAAGGATTCCAAATAATTGAGTTTTCAACCCTTCCTCGCATGTTGTAAATTTCTGTATCGTTTAGATTCAGGAACTTGTGGTTGCATCTCAAGGATTTTTTTCAAGCACGAACTTAAGGGGCTCTCAGAGCGGTGCCTTTGCTAAAGTAGCGATTCGCATGGGATTTGAATGGTTGGAGATTGAATCCATTTGAAAAAACTTTCTCAGGAAGTTTATTTTACTCGAGCGCAATCCTCCAAATCAAGGAGTTCTTGAACAGTGGAGTTCGAGGTGTACTCAGTTGAAACTCAAAACGATGAGCAGCCACAGTCCGTCGCATATTTCTGATATGTACCGCTCTTGGTTAACGGAAAAACAGAGATTTTTTCAAACATGAATACTTTTCATGAAAGTATATATAAAATAGAGACAGATCTCCAACCTTTCTTCGATGTTCCAGGCTATCCAGTTTGCAAGTGACGTTCGTGTCTTCCATCAGGCGGATGGCTCTTTTCTAGATGGAATCTAGCAGCTTCAGGGTATGCTTAGGAAATAACCTCCCAAAGAAGGTCTGATCTGAGCTTTATAAAGCATCAAAAGTTGCCGAGGTGTGTACGGTTTTCTGGTTCGGAACAGTGTTCCAACCTTTTGAGAAGCGGCTTTTGCCGCTGGGGTGTCCATTTCACTCCAAAAAACTCATCGAAAGGAGAAAACGGGATTGTCTGACCTGAGATTATTATATCCGGTTCGAAGACATTAATCTTTTTGCAGAAAAATGATGTCTGGGTTTTTGTGTCATTGAATCAAACCTGATTACTTTCACTTCAATTCGAAATTACTTATAGATCCCATTGAGATAAGCAACCTCTTGCTGCCGGTGAAGATGTCCATCCTCAGCCGATGTCCTGGAATCCAAATGAAATGACGAGACGAGTGTGCTGTAGTCAGGAAAGCAATATATTGGATTCTTGTTTTTCTCCAATAAGTCGTTGATATTACAATAAAAATAGGGTTAGAGACAATATAGATTTCCGGGAAATACCAGTGTTGATGGTGAAAGTATTCGAGATGTATTTATCTACGGCCACTTACAGGAAACGTTCTTTCAGGAAGCTGAAGAGCCACACACAAATGATTCGACAAGGTATAGCATCGAAATTTGATCCACAAACCCTCATGCCACACACGGTCAATGGCCTTAGAAATATCAATCGTAACAGTTCTTGACTCTCCAGGTTTCTCGATTGTGTTATTCAAAATATGGGTGACAGAGACGCACATTGTTCAGCTAGTAAATTTGTTTTTTCTATGGGTGTTGTTGCAAGTGAACGAATCACTTGTGTTAGTAGTGAAATTGTGAATTTCGTCAAGCTTTGATTAACTGCTTCAGCTATCGACCAGAAGGATCTAGATTCATTGGGATTGGCAAGCTTTATCCTTAATTCTCTAATAGTGAAGTTCATTCATGAAGTGAAGTTCACAACTGTTGCGAGAATACGCAAACTCAGTTCGATTTTCAGCACTGGGATTTTTGATAAAACAAACTCTTCTTATTTTCTTCAAGATGGGGATGTTCATATTTCACTGACTTGTAGATGATATTCAATTCAGGAAATTGTTTCGATATCCTGTAGGAATCCTTCAAATCAGAGGTTCAAATCCTGAATTTACCCAACCCTTATTGTCAAAATGAGTGAATTTAGTTTTTTTCGGAGAACTGTTTTCAAAGTGATATAGAAAACTGACACATTTTGTGAAAATATGCAAAAGCATCATCAATATTTTGAATCTGATGTAAACTCTGCCAATTTTTTTAACTTATTTCAGTCGAAGAATTTTCCACCTGCCATGCTTTATATGATCATCCTTGATATGATCTTCTTTGCTGGAACGGTAGGTTGACGTGGATGGTTTGCCCCACTTACTCATTTGACCGCTGTGTAAACCGGTGGTTAGAACCGCAAGGCCGAACAATCTATTTATTTTCAGTTCCTATCGTCCAACCTGTGTTAGGAATCACACGTTAGAAGGTAAGACCTCGTTAGTCCTTAGCTCGTACACGGACTATTTTTCTATTCATGTCAAATGTTTGTTACATTATATTATTCATTGATTAAGCAATTACGTAGTTTATCAACATTGAAAATGAGCAAGTGATTCGTCTTTTGTATATTATTTCGTGGATATTAATTTGATGTATACATTTATATTCATAATTGGTAAGAATAGTTGTTCCTCAAGTTGAAAGTGGCAATCTTCAGAAACAATTTTTTTTGAAGTACCATTTTTGAACGATTCTCTGTATACTAAAATCACTTCAAATTCGGAAAAATCGAAAGCTAATAGTAGTTTATTAGAAATACACGAATCTGTTGAGATTTTTGTTACAAATTCACCAGTAAACAGCTGATAGAACAAAAATACGGCGTATACATCGATTCAATAGACAAAATAATTATTCTGACTTTCTGGTTCAATCTTTCTTCGGGTTGATCATTGCTTTCTATTATTTTTTTTCATTATAAATTTTTATTCCTTACTGAAAGGAATGAAAATTGTTTTTTTCTCACATTCATGGTTGTGTTCACATCTGGGAAAATACGCAACACATGCTTTACTTAGAACTGAACATCACCACTTATTATTATTTTTTTATTTATTTATTTATTTTTTCAATTTACTGTAATTATTATTGAAGATTTGCTAACATCTATTATAGACAAGAATATGTATCTGAATTGAATAAATTGCTTGATTGATTGATTGAGATGAATTGAATAAAATAATGTTTTTTCTGGGTAGGATTTTATTGAACTGTAAAATATGCAAGGTCTCTGCTTGCAGGGTCCGAACAACAGGTCCGAACTTCAAATGTCACATTTTTTTTTCTTTAGCAACAATTTACCTGTATTAGGATATTATTTGATTGAAATTTCATCTCTTTAAGGGAATCCTTTTACAGCTGGTGTTAAAGATATTATCGAATGAAAAAATTTCAGTATTCAAAGTTTAGTGATGAGAAATCGTAATCTTTCTTTTTTGACATTTTTTATTCTTCTTTTTGATAGTATATCTCTATAGAGAATGTGATACGAGAGGCGATAATATATATGTCCAAACATATATCTTACGGAGAAAGAAAACACAAAACGTAAAAACAACAAGAAACGCTATTTCTTCTCAACCATCCTCGATGCTACGGAGCATAATGTTGTTGATGATCCATCGTAAAACATTCGAGCATCGCCGGGCCTCATCACTTGACGAATGGGGCCCTGAATCCTAGTCATTTACTCAAATTGACGGAATCTGCTCTTCCGTTCATAGATAAAACATCCAAATCGGCCTCTTTCTGGATTTATCACTAACTCGTTCATAACCGGCAATATATTCAGGTCTTTCGCGATAATTTCTCTAATATCCGACAGATATTATGGAAGGTTTGAATATTACTCTCGAGGGATGAAACTTTATTTACGGCTTGATGCTCCTCGTTTTCAAAGAAATTTCAGTCGGCTCACGGCTGGGAATTGGATTTGAAGATTTCGATTAGTGGATATCCGTTGACCATTTTGTGCATGAGTGAACAGAAAATATTGCGAGAGCTGATTTCGATCAGATGGATAGGAATGATCTTCAGAGGGTCGTCAATACTTTCACAACTGAGGGATATACCATTTTATAGAAATGTTCGGAAATACATATTTTTGCAAATAAAAGAAATTCAGTTCCCAATGTTATTTTTATTTATTTAATTTTCTCAGATATCCTAATTTTAGAAAATTCTAAATGATGAGAGAAATGAAAATAGTTGTAACTATCAGAAATTCGAATTCAACATATCAAAATTCAGTTCATTATTCATTCCAATATTTCCAAACGAATGGATGCTGGCTTATATTATACATACCCTTCCTGAAAACGAATAATGCGATGAGAAAGAGGGTGAGAATGAAACTATAACTGACAACAAATGAATGATTGTTCAATTAATATCCGCAGGAAGGTGTTGAGTGGTAAAATGATTTTATTTTTATTCGTTTGGAACAGAATTTCACTCACCTTATGTAAGATTAGAAAACACTGAACAATTATCATAATAAACTTAAGAATATATTTGTTTTGAAGTTTTGCGTGGAATATACCAATTTCATTTCATCAACTTGTAAGAGAAATTGAATGATAATCAGAAATTTAATGGTAATTCAATTTTTGCTTGTCACCTATTCCTCAATTCTTTTTCTAGAATTAATTTCAGTTTGCAAGATTGCTGAAGTGAATCATTTGAGCCCAAAGAATGTTAGACATGTATATTTGATATAGTTTATGAATGATTTCTGATTATCAAGGATAATTATGCAATGATAATCATGGATTGGATTTTTGTTTTCACAATGAAAATAATCTCCTTTTCTGACTCACATATAACTTTATCATGAGACCTTCAACAGTGTTCTGTACATAACTAGATTCAATCAATATCTCCAAAACTTTCCATTATCTGTTTTTCCCTGTTAACGAAGTTGATATTGCCGGAATCGCGCACTACCAATGTTTGATTAGTGGAAAGTTGATTGCTGCGCATATCATTTATCTTTGGTAGAGTCATTCTAACCACAATGGGCCCTATACCGGATATTTGAATTAATGTGCCCTACAGAATGATCGTGAATGTCGCTCCTAACTGATAGGGATACTAATTAGTGTCCCTACTTAGTTTTAAATAATTTTCAATCGAAGATTGATGAACGTGTATTACACGTAACTAGATGTTTCAAATTGATGTGAAATGTGAACAACATATAAATACCTTTATCAGTTATGATACGAAAAAATATGTTTTCCAGACAAAAAATTTAAAATTGCACGTGCGTGTTCATATGCTGGGACACCATATTCTAGAAATACCATGTGGCTTTCGTTGTCAGCAATAAGGTCAACTCGTGAATATAGTGAAACGGCGAAATTAGTGATGCCTGAATGGTTTCGAAAGATGAATACACCACTTTTTACTTTTGTAGCAATGAAGTATTATCAGAGTTCGATTAAATTTTTTTCGATGATGAAAATCAAACCGTGTTCATCGTTCGCTTGGAAAGCTGCTTGAGAAATATTATTCAAATAGTCAACTTATTGATTGAATAGAACTGGCCGATACTTAATGAAAATCCATATTAAAAAACTAATGAATACAGTTCATTGTATGATTTTCACTATAAAGGGTTTCATAAAAACCTATACAATAGCTTCCTCAGGCATAAATTCAAGTTTATGCTTAAGTTTATGTGAAAATCATAAAATAAACTGTCTCAATTAGTTTTTCGACTTATTGAGGTAACAATACTTACAACCTCTTGAAATAACATACAATTTCAAAACTCATAGATCAGTTCCTCAATAATAGGGGAGCCCAAGCGAAATTTCGGGATTCACTAAAGCGCGGCAGATTAATATACAGGAGGAGACCTTGTACCCAGTTAAGTACATCCACCAAATATGAGCCCCATATATAAGGCCGCTCCTGAAGGATGAAGGTTCAGATTTGTAAAAAAAATTATCATCAGAAATTCACGAGAGCATCAGATCAAGGTAGGGTGAGTTAATTACATGCTAAAAAGTATATATTCCACTAATTTGACAATTTGAGAGTAACGTAAAGAAAGGGGAGGGCAGCAAAGTTGTAAGAAAACGTCATCTCGACATTCTCGAGCGTAGCTAATTTTTTTTTTGAAGGAAATAATTCAATAATAACGAAAAACATGTGATCTGACGATTTCCGCAAGCCGAAATAACAAAAATTCGTCGATAAAGTTCAATGCGTGCAGCTGCGTGATGCCTATATTTCCTTCTCCGCGTTTCTATTCCTCTCTCACGTTTTCTCTATCTATTACTGTCCCACTCCGTCCCCACTCTGGATTCTGTTGCCAACACAGCTGATCACAGAGACTCGTTCGTGGCATATTATTTACAAAGTGTTTCCAACGTTTTGGTTTATTTTGTTATTTTATTGTTAGTTATGTGAATTGAAGTTGTCATGCCCTGTTCACGAAGAAACGAATACGAAGATAGCATTTCTTGCTTGCCAACAAAATTAGGATTCTACTAATACTATCAGAACTTCTGATACTGACATAGTGGTCATCATGTTAGCGAATATGGAACACCTGCAAACAAGAGTAGAAGTATGGATGGATCTTGGAGTTGGCAATGTACGCCGATACATCGACGTATCCGCTCTCTACAAAAAATTAGGCCCAAAAATTTCGAACCTTTGCAATATCTGATGAATTCAAAAATTTTCCAAGAAGCATTACTGGATTTGGGATCAAAGGAGCATAATGTGCAGGATTCTTTTAACATCATACATTCTTTTACTTGCCACTCGTATGTGTTGAAAAAGTTAGAACGATGTCAATCAAGTCAGGATTGTCATCTTCAATAGGACGTACAAGGTAAAAGGCAAATCACAACCCTTCTCCTTGAGTGTTCGGAATTACAATGCGTTCAATTTGCCACCCTGTGAATCGGAGTTACTCCAGCAAGTGTTACGCACTTCAATAAATTTAGTTCAATGATTTGAAAACATTTTTTTTCAGATTAGGCGAATCCCTCTAAATCAGTGGTTCTTAACCATTGGTTCGCGGACCACTGGTGGTCCCTGGAAGCATCCCAAGCGGTCCGTGAAGCCATCCCAAAAAATATGTTATATGAGTGGACACGATACAATGTGATCCGCCGCTAAAATGTTTAAAAAAGAGTTACTATTTTCTCAAGAACTTGAAACGACGTCGCAAGGTGCAGATGTTATGGATGTAACAAGTCAATATATGGAGAAACATGGACTTATGTGGGAACGGCTTGCGAGGTTTTGTACGAACGGTTCTCCTGCTATGCTAGGTTCTCGCTCTGCGTTATTCATCGTTAAGCACTAGCTGTCAAGACGCTGCCAAGATGCTTCCAGAATGCTTTACTGAATAACTATAAAAGTAGTAAATTTCATTAAAAAGAATTCACCCAATACTCGTCTCTTTAAACAATTTTGTTCTGATATGAACTCTGATCATGAAACTTTGCTTTCCCACACGGAAGTGCGTTGGCTTTCCAAAGGAAACATGTTGTTGAGGTTGTACGAATTGAGCGAGGAAGTAAAAATATTTTAACTAACAAGGAAAACAAAGAGTTGTTTGATCAGTTCTGCGAGTCCAAATTTCAAATACATTCTGCTTATTTGGTCGATTATTTTGCACAACTGAATAAATTAAACCTTCCACTGCAAGGGTCGGGAAATTTGTAGTTGCAAGGCATGAACAAAATTTTTGCTTATGAAAATAAAATCAGTGCGTTTATCGCTGAAATCGAGCTATGGATCAACAAGGTCAAGAGTAATAATTTTTTTGTATTTGATAAGCTTAATTAAATTATTGATGGACAGAATGCTGAAATTGAAGGAGAAATACAAAAGAACATATTACATTTAAAATACTTAAAAATTTAATTCATTCGCTATTTTATCGACCGCGAGGATAAATTCATTTATTGTAAATATTTCTGAGGTGCATGATGGAGTTCAAGAAGAAATAATTGATATGCTACACGACAGCAACTCAAAAGATACATTCGAATCAGGAATTAATCTTGAATAATTTTGGAGCCAAAAGGCAATTTCTTTATGAAAACTTCGAGACATTGCTATTCGTTACCTAAATTTATTTTCTTCGACGTATCTATGTTTTCGGCGCTTCTGATTACTAAAAACAAGCACCGAAATCGGTTGAATGCTACTGCTGATATACGTTTAAGTTTAAGTAACAGTGAACCAAGGATTCAGAATTTAGTAAAGACTATGCCAAATCACATTAATTTATAATGCAATTTTTGTTACAGTTACAGATTTTACCTAATGATTAAAGAACAATAAATAATATGTGTATTTTATTCATAGATGAAATAGAACAACCATTCCATTTATTTACTGTACTGTACTGTATTTATTTGTAGTTATCGTAAGGTTCTTTATATCAACTACAAACTAATTGACCAACTTGGTGGTCCTTAGCCTGACAGAAAATTTGTCAAATGGTCCCGCATGACTATAAGGTTAAGAACCACTGGTCTAAACTAATATATAAAAATGGATGTTTGTTGGTTTGTTAGTTGGTAAGTGATAAACTTCTACATCGCTCAACCGATCATGATGAAACTTGACATGAATAAGTAAGCTTTCATAGAGAATGTTTCTAGACTATTAATTCTTCTGT
>WOGO01000897.1:0-20296 GCA_015342085.1 Leptinotarsa defecta | reverse complement strand
GGCGACTCAAGATTTTTCTATTGCAAAAAGCATACTACTCTGTGGATGATTTTCTCCTTGAATCCCAATTTGATTGTAGCTTATTTACTTTTTTTAATGTATGTTTTATATTGACTTTTTTCATGTTTGACTTGTTGAATCAGCCAGTATTTTATGATGATGTTATTTTTTTTGTCTAATGTGATTGTGAAGGAAAACTGATTCAATAAATGTTTGATTGTTTGGAAACTATTTTTTTTAAACAATATTGCAACATTGTTATAACTTTAAAAAAATATTACATGGATATGTTATGTTTTAAACATTTTCTTTGTAATTGATTTCACCCGGACCATATTCTCTATATCAAGACTTACATTATGGCCGTCAAAATATCACATTTAATTTATTCATTGATTTTTTTTTTAATTGGATATATATTTCATTAGTTACATATAATTCATTATAACATTAAAATCAACAGTTCAAAAATAACTTTTCAAAACGCTCAAAGATGCGAACTCGTTTCTCTTCATAAAAGAGGAAGTATGCATCTCCACTCACAAGCAATTTTAGTGATTATGTTTGGACTGAAAAGAATATAGCAGGAATATTTTCCAGGATCATGCATGTCGATCTGAGGGTGTTGAATTGGCAAGAATATTGGATACAAAAGCAGCAGCATCTTGGGTGGGACATCCATATTTTGACGTAATAGATAATTCAACCGACTTTGAAGGAAAAATGAGGAGAATGATTGAAGTTATTTGTCATAAAATAGGAATCGACACTGCCGACAGGTTGCTGAAGAATTCCCGCAAACACAAATTTCTCGTTGAAGGTCCTTTACCACCTGATTCGATATTTCCTCCTTTTCAAGATTTCGAGGTTGTTCACAATTACCTGCAGTCTAACTCTCCCAATCAAGTCAGATTGCGCAAGCGTGGCCAGAAAGGTGAGAAAAGAAAGTTATTCAAAGTGCGATATTTATAACATGAAATCATTTTTATGAAATGTTTCTACAAAGAGTAAAAAAATGTGATTTTTAAATAAAGATCTGATCAGATATCTATTCACATAGTTATTCAATTGTTTATATACAAGAATTTTCCAGAATATATTGTTAACTGAAGATATATGTTTTTTTATTTTATTTTAAAAGATTGAGAACTGGTAGAAGATGGAAAAATGGTAACGTTTAAATCAGTATATTTCTTAAGTTGAGACAGTACGAAAAAAAACACAAAAATGTTTGGAAAAAGATCATTATTTGTACAGCGAAATACATAAGGAAAAATCACTTAAATTGGTAGTCCTTCAAAAATAAAATCATAAGTCATATTCTGTACTCTCGCTGGAAATAGTAAATCTTGAACAAAATTATATGAAAAAAATAGCTCTCCATAATTTTACAAGATAATGATGACAGTGTCTTCTTGTCACCTTACTAACATTATATTTAGACATCTCTTAAGGGTTTATATTATACAAGGCAAATTCAATAAAAGGAAAACTTGATTGACACTTAACCTAAGACCAATAGAAGATGACAAAAACGTATGTTTTTGTCATTTAAATTCAAAACTCATAAAAAAACTGTAATAATTATGAGAGATAAAGCAATATTGATTTATTTTTGAAAAAAAATAGTACTCTAATAAGTCCATACATTCAGTCCAGTAAGTAGTATCAATACACAAAGAAGTTCATATAAAATAACACGTTAAATCTATAAACAAAATATCTGTTACTGAAAAAACAACTACTTTGAAATAAAAAATAGAGAACATCATTGACAATTATTATTGTATTGTCTGTTGAAATTGAAACTAATTGTGCAGCTTTTTGGGTTCCTCAGTTTAGAATGAACTATTCCGAATGTGGAAAATATTCCGAAGAAGCAGCTGCACCGAATAACTGGGTAAATATGGGAAACACTTTTTATGGGTTTCACTTTTTCAAGCAGATCATCGCAAAATACAATATCAGTTGAAGTTTGTGATCTAAAACTGAATTTCAGTTAGTCATCTCCTGATGACGCTAACTGTTGAGATAAAGTATTCTATACTTTTGCTACATAAGAAATTTGTTTCATTAGATTCAGCACCAATCACTCTTAGTGAGACCAAGAAAAACAATGAGTAGCCTGCCGCATTTGCACACAGAATCAAGGCACGCTCGCAAATTTGACCGTTTGTATTACAGAACTGACTTATGTGACTGAATTTGATTTTGCTTTATCAAGCAGAATTTCCGCTTGAGAAAGCTCGTATAGAAAATCAAGTGTTGTGATTCTGTAAAACTGTTATAATGAAAATCAAAATGAATCTCATTAAGTAAGTTTTTACAAATGCTCTGTTGAGTTATAAATGGACTATATACTGTTTGAAAATAAAGTATAATGAACTTTGTACAAGATTGTTGAATAAATCCATCTAAAGATCAAGAAGGTTTTGTTATGACTTTCAGTGTTCTTTACAGCACATAGAAAAGTCTACTCTTGTTTTAGCACTGGTATGATAATAATAATAATAATATTTATTTATCCTTTTAGACGTTAACAACGTATAGGACATGTCAGGTTAAAATAGTATGTCTAACCTTTGGGGTGAAGGAATGCATTTTTACTTCCAGTATGCTTTAAATGTCATGAGCTTACAGTCATGGAGTTTTTAGGTGTTAACAGGCTCAAGAAGAGATATTAGAAGTATACGTTTGCAGAGCCAAATTAGCGAACTATTTGAATTGAGCTAAAATGTAAAGGAAGTAAATTTCTTGAAAACATAATATAATGTCATCCAAACAGCACACTTTCTGTAGATAAGTTAACCACATCTGCTTGAAACAAATTCGCTGAAAAATGAGTCATATATTTTTTTACTTGAATAGGGCTTTCAATGCTATCAATCATACTCCTTCGATCGAAAAATTAAATAGGTTAGGAATTCGTAGTGATGTCAAGAAATGGATTGAATCTTATCTGAGTGAGAGGAAACAAGTAGTCGTCATTAAAAACGTAATCTTTTTCACAAGCTCATGAAAAAGTTGAAGTACCAGAGGGATCCGTACTGTGACATTTGCTCTTCATACTCTCGTGAATGATATAAATGATATTTGCACAACTCTAGATTTGAAAATGGTATATGCAGATGACACTAATTCTTTAATAAATAGTAAATCTAATAATTCTATACCAAAATAATTTTTTGCTGTGAACTGGTTTATTTTGGGCAAAAAACCCAAGAGACATTTTATCTTTAGAATGAAACAGGCTATCGGAAATAAATTTTTAAATGGTAAACAAATAATAGGACAAAAAGTTACATTGGAAATAAATTTGCGTTTTCCACCCCTTACAACCATGGGATAAACCAAATATATTACTGCTAAGTGTCTTTTTGGTAGTACAAAACGTCAGGTTAATTTCAATATCGTAACTTTTTTAGTGCTTGTGAAAAAAATTGTTATACAAATATTATGTACCCCCTTCAAGGGGCTGTATCTTAAGAAGGGATGCTCCAATGAAATTTCTTCAAACGGAAGATCCTATCTTTTTTTCGATGAATCACCTCCTTGAATGTTTTACACTTATTTATTTACACCCTGTATATAATTAATTGCTTAAATCATTTATCATCACTGTCACATTTAGGTAACTGTCTATTTTGAAATGATTTACAGTAACAACAACAAGAAAACATTGGAAAACAAGAAAGTAGAAATGAATTGATGGATGTAGCCGTTACTACGTGGTAGGAAATCATAATTAAAAAAAGAGAATTGAAACTTTCTGTTTTTACCACTTATATTTGTAACTTACTTTACTGCAGTTTCGTAGTATAAGGACATTTTCAAACTTACACATCAAAATGAAAAAAAATCCTAGGATTTCAAATAATTGAGTTTGCAATCCTTTCATAGTGCAAAATTTCCGTATCGTTCATAACTTATGGTTGCATGCCAAGGAATGGTTTGTAAACGTCGAATTATTTTTTCCTAGTCTGAAGGACCTTTCATATTCAGCATACTGTATTGAGAAATTTCAACCACATTGTTCCACATGAACACTATTACACTCCGGACACAGAAGCTTATAAACACCAGATTCTCCAACTTGTCCACTTTATCTTTGGTATTGAAAAGGAAATGAGAAAACCTGGTATGTGGTCGGAATGCCACTTCCACATTGTTTCCACATTGTTTTCTCCGTTTTTTTACCAAAATATGTTAGAGTTACGCATTTTTGATTTCTGGTTGTTTGATCTGGAGGTATATTATTCTGTAAGTGAATTTACGGCTTTGTTTTCTAACTTCTGGATTGTATATGCGTTGAAACCATTATTATGGCCCATATGTGTAATTATTTCAATTTCCCTAGCTAGATGTCAGCAAACAAAGGCAGTGAGAATGCTGTGTGCTACATTGAATTGTAGGCTGCTAATTTATGACTGTCTGGACGGAAAGAATCGCTTGGGATGAAAATGTCTGTATAGCTAGGTTTTCTAAAACCATTCAACTCAAATTTATTCTGATTGTGTGTAATCACCAGGCCGAAGAAATTTATAATATAATAATGGTCTTAACGCAGAAACAATCCAGACGTCAATCAGAAAGAAAGCCGTAAATTCATATTAATATATCTCCAGATCAAACAATCAGAAATCAAGAAATGGGTAACTCTAACATATGTTGGTAAAAGAACAGAGATAATTGCGGATTTCTTCAGAAAAAACAATGTGGAAGTGGCATTCCGACCACATGCCAGGTTATCTGATTTCCTTTTCAATGCCAAAGACAAAGTGGGCAAGTTGGAAAAATCTGGAGTTTATAAGCTCAATACAGAATAAAAGCAGTGAATTACTAAAATCAACAATAAATAAAATAGAAGTAATCGGTAAAATGTTCTCGGACTGTTTGATTTCTAACAGTGAAACATTCCTGCTTGGAAGTGCTATTGCATATCGGAACTCGCGGTTTTTGTAAAACATTCTTAATGAAAATTGTACCTGTAATATTTAAAAAAGGTTTGCATTTCATAAAACACTTTTATTCGAACCCCGCTTTTCTTCATTACATTGCTATTTTCTTCATAGAAGACCATAATGGGGCATATCCATCGAAAAGATAGTGAAATTATTAATAATAAAATCTGGCTCCTCACATTCAATTGCACGGATGTTTGGCCATTCAATTCAACCACTAAAAATAAAGCCACGCCCACCGCCAAAAGAATGAAACCGGAAACTTTCGGAATTGTAGTGTGACTGTGAGGGCAGGTCTTCATCTTTTGATAATTTCTAACATAAACGATATCTCTAACACGCAGACGAAATGTTGGTTATGAAAATATCTTTGACACAGCCGTCGAATATCACACTCTTTGATTATAATGTTTATTCAAATTGAGTAACAGTGAATATATTCACAATTTCATATGTGGACAGTTACCATTTTTTCATCTAACTCAAGATTCCAATCAGGAACAAAAACATTTCATGCTTCAATCTATTTATATTCGCTTCATAAAATAATTACCATTATTTTGATGTTTTTGCATTCCCAATAAAAAAATAACAACAATTTGAGTTTCCCTCTTTGTAGTTTCCTTAGTACTTTCCACTTCCCAAACATCAAGACATTTCTGGCAAATGAGATACTCAGATTGAAATATCCCAGCTATTCCATTGTAACTGTCAAATATATAAGCATATAACACTGCAAGAACAGCATTGCCACGGTCACATAAAATTAAATGAACCGCTTTATGGCAACCTTAATGCCACGTTTTCACAAAGATTTGCAGATACGATTCCGAAAGTGAAGAATATTAAAACCTATAGATCATTTTCGCGTAGCTGCCGAACTGATTTCCACGTTTTTGGTAGTCAAATGACTTTCACGAGTTTTGGAAATGCATGTTATTGGGGGAAAGAATAGGTGTTTGTATATGAGTATATTCAATTTTCAATATACAAGGTGTTATATGAATATTTGTGGAAGTTTTTCTATAAAGAAGAAAACTCTCAAACGTTTAGTATTTTATTAAATTATATTACAAGTGTTCTTCCGAAGCTATCAGAACTCAATGCCCATGAATTGGCTGTAAAAAAAGTATTAATTTTTCTATTTTATCCCCTTCTGATCCTTACAACCCTTTCAAAAAGTCGCTGACAAGTTTTTTGTACTCATTTGTATCTGTAGAGTAGGGAGGGTGCGTGCAGGCCCACAGCAGCAGGTTTTGGAAGGTGCGATATTAGTGTCGTTGCGCGGCTTCTTGAACATTTTTGGGGTTCCCTCCGTGGAGGTGCACAAGTGAGGGAGCTTTCCTGATTTCAAATCAATTTATATCATATTCAGATAATGGAAGTTCAAACTAATGAAAATAGGATATATCCTATAATAAAGTTCACTACTACTATAATCAATTCAATGTTCATATAAAAAAAGTTGTTTCGGAAGACCATTTTTTCAGTTTGTGTGTGGAAGTTACTTTTTTGCATTATCTACACATCTTTGTGATGAGTTTATTTTCAAATTAATTGCGTTGTTTCTTTCTTCGAAAGATTCCCACATTTTATTCCATGAAGAAGTGGAAGTAGAAAACCAAAACCTTCCTTTCCCAAAAATTAATCTCTCCTGAAAATATACCTTTTTCAATTTAAAAAAGCCAAAGTATAAATGAATTTCAATTCGTCCGTTTTGCCCCATTTCCACAAAGCTGAAAGAGTTGTTTCGTTTCTGATTATATTCTACCTTTCATGCTTTCGCATATAAAAAAGGTAATAGCCACCCCGAGAAAACCGCACTTATCACTAACCAGCAGCTTTATCGAAACTTGAATAAATGGAGGTCTGAAGTAAGAGCATCAATTGCCATGAAACATTGCTGCCATTTGTTTTGGATACTTTTCTCTAGTATTCTCTTGAAGTAAACGAGATCAAATCCGAATTGAAATACGACGACTCCATTTTATTCCGATTTGTTCCAGAATATTACTTTGGGTGAAATATTCGTCCTCGTACTGTGGATGAGGGTATGACAAAAGCTCCTGTGTAGAACGTGTCGGAATTCATCTTGAACCACTGCTCAAAATTTGGTAGAAGATACGTTGATTTCGGATTGCTATTTGTGAAATCATATGCCGTTTCCTCGTTTATATTGATGATTCCGAGAATATAAATATTTTGCTATTCTCGCAATCATTAAATCACTGTTTTGTTACATTTTTCAGTGTAATAAATGTTTTCTAGAAAGCTAGTTTGACAATATATCGTTTTGTCGTTTAGGTATACTGGTCGTCTCGATGATATGAATATTTTTATATTCTCATAGAAAACAAAGATTGAATTCAAAATGAGTGAAGAATTCAAAAAAAAACATACGTATTTGATGTACAAACAAAAATATTGACTGAAGAACAATACAAATTCTCTAAAATAAATTAAATCAATCAAGCACACAAGAAAAATAGGTAGGTATTCATGCGACCAGTACAAGAAGTAAAACGTCGAGTTCCATAATACTTTCTGCTTGAGTTGGATATACATAAATTCGAATTGTGAAATTATGAGATATAATTTTTGATTGATGTCTCTAGAACTGAATTATCTAGATTATTCTAGATAGTAGTCGGATGCGCGTATGTTTAATAGTAATTATCGTTTATTTTTGAAAGCGTTTCAGTAATAAAAGCTCATTATTCATGCAACACCTTTCTTCCGCTTACTGGAAGCCGTCTGACACCCATCCATTTTTCCAAGCCTCCGGAACACTGCAGCCTCGAGGGCTTGCGTTTTCCCTTATTTTTCCATGACGCTCATTCCTGGACACAAATTGGATTGTCCATAAATGTTCGCCTTTTATGATCCAAAGCCTCCCATTGGCTTCAAACATGACGAACTATCTCTTTCTCCTTGTTGCATTGTCTGCAGCTGTTGCATCCGTTGTACAACCCTATTTTATTCAGGTGTCCTCATAATGGACAATGTCCAGTGAGTAGTCCTGTAATTGTTCAGAGCCGATCCTTTCTTTGTTGAAGCATGATGTTTGGGTAAATTTCCCCCGTTTGTACTTATTTTTATAGAGAATTTTTTTTTTGACTCGACCCTATATTCATATGATTTCAAAAATCCCTATAGTTTAACCATCAAATAAATTGCCGCAAATGACAATTCAAAAGCGTGCATTTGGGTAATTGTTAAAAATATCAAACATGTGTCAAATTATATATTTCAATATATTTCGAAGTAGCTTGTATATTTTGAAATCTGGTAGAAAAAATATACAGAAATATTGAATTTATAAGAAAAATCAATATATGATAATGTCCTATTGAATGTCAGAAAAATCTGATTAGTGAAAAAAACTGTATGATTATTGGTTCAACGATTTCATCATTTTTTTTTCAAAATTACATGACGAATACATTTTTCCCTATTATACTTCAGTTTCTTGCTTCAAAGCATTCAAAAATAATTTTTGAACATCGTTCAATTTAAGCTTTTAATTTTTTGAGGGATATCTGCTTCATATACCTATGCCTACTAGGTGTCTCGGATTTGTTAAGAAGAAAATCACGGTACTGTTATACCCCACGATACTGGATGGTTATTGATTACAATGTTTTTAAACTCACCTTCAGTAGGCTCAGAGTTCTCTTTTTAATAGTAATTCGGAATGTTGTTTGGAATACCATAATAATGTGGTATTTTTGAGTTATTTTCAATCTCTTTTCGCAGAACTGAAATTTTTTAAAAAAAAAAAAGAAATATTAATGTAAATAATTATTCAGAAGTAGTTTTTAGTAGTAGTTCAAGAATAACTCTTATAATTCAATTCAAATGCACCATTGATTTGAGGAATAATTAATGTCATACAATAGTGATGAATAATGGAAAGTTTCATACCAATCGCCAGCCTTTCTAAGTTTTATCCTGATGATCATGAGCTACATGTAGTGTACCAAAATGAAAAAAGTCACACATTCTTTAGTTGAAGTGATTTAAAGGCGATTTCAGATTAACTAGTTAGGATATATTTCTGAACGTATGAGAGACTAACCGATTCCAGACACAGTATAAAATTTATAATAAACACAGTCTTAAAAATCCAAAATAACTCAAACTCTGTGTACGAGAAATACACAATAGAATTTTCGGAAAACAAAGGTTTTGGCTTTCTACTTCTCTCTATCTTTATACAAAAAATAATGTGGGAATCTTCCAAGAAAAAAAATCAATTAATTTCGAAGTAACAAAGATATGTTACTAAGATGTAACTTTCAGACACAAACTGTAAAAAAAGACCAAATATTATTGTCTCCTAAAAATTTACCTCTTTCATCAATTTAAACATTTCTGTGCCATTTCAATTATATTGAATTGGCACAGAAATTAAAACTTTTGACGAGTTTTAAACAAGTTCTGATAGGTTTACGTTGATATTTGATCTTTTTAACTAATTTACAATTAAAGTAATACAAAATAACAGCTTTGTGTTGGTATTGTATATTAAAATTCTATAAAATGGCGAAAGCGCTTTGAAGATAATCCAATTAGATCACATGTGTAGCACTAACGATAACAATTTTACGGTATATAAGGTAATATCAAGGCATTTTCTTGCATTAGCAGAAGCCAGTAATTATGAGAGCATGAACTATTTGAATAGTATTCATTAAATATTTATGAATCTTCTGATAGCTTAGGTAAGACAATGACCTCAGCTTCGAATATAGGAGATCACACGAAGAAGTCCCTAAGATTTTTTTTGACTTTGAACTTTTCATGGAAGTTCCGGATGAAATGACCTCCAACATTGTAGATTCCAAAGTAAGCCTATGCTTTCAAGTTTTTGATTGAATAATCCTTCTTCAGCGACTGCCCTATTTTATTACCGTGGGGTGAAGAAACCCAATTTATTTTAGCAACTCAATTCGTAAGTCTCACTCCTCACATGTTCATTTTCACGGAATTCTTGGAAATAATGGATCATCAATAATTTGTTGATGGCGACGAATTCATTTTCTCGCAGCCTCTATTTTATTATTCACAATTCCACAAAAACTTTTCGATTGAAATCGCCATTTCAGAGTTTTCGATATGCATATTGATGGTTCGATGACTCAGCAGTACGTACTCCCGAAAATTATTTGCAGTAGTAAAATTTTTATTAGCTTTTTAAAATATTGCTGAATCCATAACGACTTGGATGCTTGTAGATAAGTTTATGAACCAGCAATTTATGGAAGTACTAAAAATTGAATTATTGGGGGACAATAACAATTCGAATTTAGCCGTAAATATCACGATTACATTTAGTTCTCCAAGGTTTTGGTTTATTCGAATGTTTGTGTAAAGTTTCAGTCGTATTATTCATTGGAGCGATCGCAAAGTTTTGAAATGATGTAAGGTAACATTTTGAAGAAAGTCAAAATATTTTCTGGGCCACAGGATTTGAACTATTCTCAACAGTTTCCTGGTCGTATCTAGCCACTGAGTGAGTACTATAGTATAAAAAATATAAACTGAATATCAAGAAAAAAGGAAAGATATTTCACCAAACACTTAAATTTTGCTAGTTTTTTTGAAAAATGAAGTGAACGTCTAATCATGATATTACCAACATTATTATCCCAAACTATAACTGATTTTTGTTACAACACGGTTTCTTATGAAATAATTTATTGGCAAACTTGGTATTTTTAAATGTTTTCTCAAATTTTTCCCTTTTTTTGTTAAAATTTCCACATGAATAAAACTGATTGTTATATTTTGTACAATCATGTTTCGATTGTGTTGTAAAATTCGATAATGTGTTTACACATACGAATATATAAGGCTGGTCGTCCATTGGAAGCGTAGTCGCGCGGCTCGAAGGTAGCGCGTATACGCCCGTATACAAGCGACTGATTCTAACAAATGAAATGTAAGTAAACAACATCCACTGTAAACGACCTTGAGCGACCGGCCTCGGCCGACTACAAGCGACTGGCGACCGATCCCCCCTGAATGGGATTAGTCGCTTGTAATCGCATGTATGCATCACGAAGACGCCATAAAATTATTTATTGCGTTTGGGTTCGTGTGTTCTGTGCAGGTATTGTTTAGTTTTCGATATGAAAATTGATAACGAAAAATTGATTAGTGCCGTTCGTGGTGTCCGTTGTGGAACATGAAAGCCAAAAGGTTTCATTCTCGTGATGTACAGAGGAAATTGTGGTCGAAAGTTGCAGAAGAAGTAGGTGTTAATAATAATGGTAAGAGTTGTTTTAAATATCATTATTATATTACAAAGTGAACAAAAAATAAGAAATTTATAGTCAAAAACTGACCGTCAGTACAAAGCTTTTACTTTAGACACAAGTTTTTTTTAGGTATTTGCTTCATGTTCACAAAAATATGCTGTAAATTTGTCTCTGATTACATAAGCGGTAATAACTTTCCTATTTTCGCCTAGGGAAGCAAATTTGGCTTTTGTAGCACTGGTTTCTGATTGTTGAGGTATTGACATAGGTTGTGGTTCGCCTTCTTTGTCAATTAAATATTGTGCAACAAACATATACATTTAACGATATCATCGACAAAGTTTGGTTCAACCTCAATTCCTTTTTGAAGCACTCTCCACTTGGCGGAAATAATAACCAACGCGCATTCAATAACTTGCCGTGCTTGTGAAAGTCGTTTATTGAAAATTGTCTGTGAAGGTCCAAGTTGTAATGCGGGAAAAGGTCGCATCAAGTAAGTTTTCAATGGATAGGCTTCATCTCTCAAAAGAACGCGCGGAACTTTAATATTCGATCTAGGCAGTGTGGTAAGCCGTTTATTACCCAACTCATTTGTTTGAAGCCTTCTATTGAGGCGGGAATTAGAAAACACACCACCGTCACTTTCCTTGCCGTACCCTTCTGTATCAATGGTAATAAACTTTTAATCGGGTCCAGCAACACCTTGTAGCACATTTGAAAAGAAATGCTTGTAATTTCCGAACATGCTGCCTGAATGGTCAGAATTTCGTATGCGTATATGTTTTCCATCAATGCACCCAACACAACTAGGAAATTTCCATTTAAGCCAAAAACCTTCTTTCATTGACTCTTGCTGTTCATCTGTAAGAGAGAATGGCATATGTAGAGTGCTCAAGTGGTCCCAAATAGCAATGCATGTTTCTTTAACTATTCTTCCAATGGTTACATTCGACATTCTAAACGAATACCCCATTGTTTTGAATGAAGCACCTGTGGCCAAGTACCTGTAACAACAGAAATCATTATGAATATACAGATTACATAATTTATATAAAAAAATGTTTTTGTTATTTGTAATATTAATCAAAACTGTGGTTTTGTGTTTTAGTGAACGAAGTAAAAAAAATGTGGAAAGGACTGCGCGATGTATTTAGAAGAGAACCGGAGGAAGGTTTCTCTTCATGGACGTTTTTCAACCAGATGCTGTTCCTCTCCGACATAATTGAGCCAAGACAGCTCTCCAGAAAGAACACCTTCTCGAAATGATGACGGAGACGCTATTGCCGATGAAGTTGATTTGTCTCATTTGGAATCACCACGAACAATTGTCACTGACCAAGGAGAAGTTAATATGTCATCGAGCGAAACCAGAAAGATGGAACCCCCAGTACCTACAAGCAAACATCAGATGCGTAGAAAACAGCATGATACACAACCAGATAATGCTGACGTTCGTCCTGTTGGTCCTCTGATAACACCTACAACTAACAATCCTAAACTTAAAAAAAATAAACCAGCATACATCACAGTTGAAGATAAATTTCTAGAAATCGAGAGGGATAAGTTACAGTTGTTTACCGAACATGCTGTTAATAAAGAAGGAGACAGCGACTACCAGTTTTTGGTTAGCCTCCTTCCATAGCTAAAAAAAGGTCCAGAACACCGCAAATTGAATGTAATAAATGAACTTCAGCAAGTTCTTATTGATGAAGGAGAGCAATGCAACAGATCCACGCATACCCCATCTCTCTACACAACAACACCGGTACCCTCACCTTGGACCAGCGTAACAAGTGGACCCTCATGGACAATTCAAACGTCTAACTCACCTCCAGGCGAGATTAATACTGGTTAATACTCGCCTTGGACCAGCGAAACAAGTGGAACTTCATGGACAATTCAAACGTCTAAGTCACCTCCAGGCGAGATTAATAATGGTTTGCGACAATATTTCGGGAACTTTTCAGATACCCAGTAATACCATTTATACCTTTTCATGATAGATGGTTGTTACTTATTTTTGTTCAATTTAAATTAATAAAGATTTATGACAATTGAATAACTTTACTTACCTTAAAGTCACACTTAAACGTTCCACAGGTCTTATTGTCTCCCTGAAATTTGAATCTTTGGCGATCGATGACCTATAGCACTCAAAATGTACTGAAATATGTCTGGACTCATTCGGTAATAATCAAAGAATTTGTTCGGATTATTTAGTAAATCGTCATGCAGGTGATGGAATTCTCCCAGTAAATTTCTTCCACTAAGTATTTCATTTATCCAACACACACGTCTCTTCTTATCACGACGAGCTCTCAAACTCCTTATTATGTAAGGTTGCTCCAAACAGTGCATGTTTTGCAAATCCATTTCACACGATTCTATAAAGCACACTTTATTTATGATGACTGTTGTGAACTAAGCAGTCTAGAGTCGCCTGCAGTGAATGATATCAGTCGCTCAGTCTCATGATCGCATATACACGGGCGTATATGCGCTACCTTCGAGTCGCGCGACTACGCTTCCAATGGCCGACCAGCCTTAAGCCTCGAAGATATGCCCTGAAGTGGTGGACCTACAGTTATTCAGAACAAGGATTTGAGGATCCTGGCGGAGACTAACCCATCACAAATGGTACATGGGATGACGAGGTCGTAATCTCCCTGACCCCCAAGTTTCGTCACTGGCTTCGTTCTTGCTTTGTTCAGCTCCAAGTGAACAGTGTTCACTGTATCGTGCTGTATACTGATCGATAGAGAATTTTGTACACCATACATTGATGTCGTTAATTTTTTCCAAATTTTAATCTGAAAAATATTAAAGACATCAACCGAAAATAACAATTCGAAAATACAAATTTTATTTGAACAAAAAACTGAAATCACAAAGAAATAACATAAAACCAAACAACAATCAAAAAATTTAAAGATTTCACACCTAGTTATGTCACGACGTTTCGATTGTTAGTATCCGCAATCGTCTTCGGGTGATAACTGAACTCATTGTATTTGTCATCTTGATTTCGGGCGAGTTGGATTCTAAATCCCTGACTCTTTTATCATGTGTGGTTTGTATAAATAGATCTGTGTGATTGATGTGGGGCACGACCGAGATTTCTCTCGCCGCCTGGGCTATCCCTCTTGGCGGGATAATTTCCTGGTGATGGTATTTGTGTGGACTCGAGATTTATTATAATCTCACCCCGTAACGAGGCATTTAAGGCGTTCAGTTTGTCTTGGCTGCAGGGGTGTTGACCGTCAGCATGGTTTGCAGGACGGGATAGTTCATCAGCAGGGTCTGCAGTTGGTCGAAGGCCACACATAGTCCGTCGACTGAACTGAGGTCACTGCTTTTTGTGGTTTTTACGGCCCTCGCATATGAGACTCCGTTTTTGGTCGTGCTTGGTTCTGTCGGCCTTTTTGGTTGAACTGGCAGGTCTCTGGGTTTATTATCAATCAATTTTCGGATGTTCCGGGCTTCCTTGGAAGTTCCCCTGTGTGTTCCCCTTTGCAAATGAAGCATTTCGCCGGGGCTTGCTTCGGTTTCTTACACTCGGCCGTCATGTGGCGGCCAGCACATCTTAAACACGCAGGTACTCTCACATTTAATATTTCCCTGACCTCGTAAATATGGCTCTGTTTTCTGGTAACAAGAACCAATACGAGCGGAAGTGGCTTTTGGCTTTGCTTCTTTAGCCTGGCTAGAGATATGATGTCGCAGCCCTTGGCTTTTAGGTCATCTTTGATTTCTTCGGTTTCGAGAAATTCTGGAATGCCTCGGAACACCACTCTTGAGGATTTTGCTTCCTGCATTGTATAAATATGATGCGGGATTTTTTTCTCTGTCAAGTATCCTGACCATTTTTCTAAAGTCGTACGGGCTTGCGGGTTGGACTTTGACGCCATCGTTAGTGTTTACCGCCTTCGTGAAATTTATCTTCTCTTGTGCGGCTATTTCATTGAATTTTGACCACTTATCTTTTTGTCTGATAGTGATAGGTGGTGGTTTGATTGTTTCATCGTGTGCCTCGGTTTCCATATCCTCATGTGTATGGATTTGCTCTGGTTTTGGAGGTTTTGGGGCCTAATTAATTGCTTGGACATCCTCGTTTTCGGGGGTATTAGCCCTGAGTTTTTTTGGTTTTCTAGCCGGCATTTTCGTCTTTTGGTCTTGTAATTTACTTTAGGTATTTTGGGAGACTCTATGTCTGTCATTGGACGTTTTTTGTTCAAAATCACCTCTTCTTCTAGGCTCTCGTCCGTTGAGTAGCCTGAGATGTCATGCATTTGGTCATCCATGTCAGGGCAGGCTCTTCTCTGCTCCATTTCTTGCATAGGAACGAGTTCGAGGTGAAACATCGTATAGGTCTTGGCATGTTATTACTTCGACTTTGATGATGTATTGAACTCGACTCAATATAATCCTGGACTTATACCTCCGAGATCCGACTATTTATAGGCCAATCGAGTTCTTTCACCTATCCCCCCTTCTCTCTCTCTCTCCGCTTCATTGGTTTTTAGTGGGAGACCGTTTGGCGGGAGTTGGTCGATTTTCGCTTGATTAGAGGTTTCCATATGTTACGTATCTCTACGCTAGCTTGACTGAATACGTTGTTGGACAACATATTCGCGGCTTCTTTGAATTTTCTCCTAAATCAGTGTTCCTCTTGTGTGATTCACTAATTTTCTGCAACCGGGCAAACCATCACAGCAGAGTCCTATTGTGAAGGAATTGACGAAATGTACCGTTAATTATGTAAGCATCAGCCAGCTCTGATCAGCAGGAAAGGTCCGAACCTGCTCCACGACAATGCCCGTACGCACGTTTCGCAAATCACTGTTCGAAAATTGAACGAATTGCACGTTCTTAACCACCATACTCCCCAAACTTCTTGCCAACCGATTACCATCTTTTTAAGGACCGGTAAAACCTTCGCCAAAAAGGACCAGACATGTGTTACATTGGCGAAAGTGCCCTGATTAGAATGGCGCTTATTTCGATCAAATTGAATACGTATTCACTGACATATTACAGTTTACAGTAGATTCATAAACACCTACAAATATTCAGTGCGATGAGCAGCCACATTTCGTCGCGTATTTCGTATATGTACCAATCTTGGTGAAACCAAATGTGCCAAGTCACTTGAACACTTCCCGTGAAAATATTTATAGAAGAGTGAAAAATCTCCAACCTTTCTTCGATGTTACAGGCTATCAAGGTGGCACGTGATGTTCGCACCTCCAATCAGGCGGATGGCTCTTTTCTGGATGGAATCCAACAACTAAAGGGTATGTTTGGGGGCAGAACTCCATACATGAGAACAATACTCCAAAGAATGTCTGATCTAATGAAATGACGAGACAAGTGCGTTATCATCAGTAAAGCAATATATTGGATTTTTGGTTCTTTCCAGTAAGTCGTTGATATACAGGGTGTAACTAAATAAGTGTAAAACATTTAAGGAGGTGATTCCACATCGAAAAAATATAGGATCTTTCATATAAAGAAATTTCATTGGAGCATCTCTTGTTAAGATACAGTCTTATTATTTGTTTACCATTTAAAAATGTATTTCCGATAGCCTGTTTCATTCTAAACAAAAATTGTCAGGTTTTTCGCCCAAAATTAACCAGTTCACAGCAAAAAATTATTTTACGAACAACTACAGAAATACATCGTCATAAATGAGAAAATACGAAACTAATCTATCTAGTGGGTCGCTATTAGCAATAGTGACAATTGAATTGGTATGACGCTGTCAGTTTGGGAATTTCAGAAATTGAATTAATACTAATTGTTTGTTGTTGTTCTGTTCTTAATTTGTTACTTTGATAACTCATTTGTGTATGCCATTAAAATGGCATACACAAATGGGGAAATGACTGGTATGCATTACGTTTACGGTCTGTCGCAGGGGAATGGGTTAGAAGCTTCTAAAAGATATGCTGAAATGTATCCTCAACGGCAGCATCCTTCACAGAATATTTGCTCGACTTCATCAACGATTACGAGAATATGGTTCATTCGACAAAAGAACAAAGGATTGTGGTCGACAACGAGAAGTACGGATAACACAGCTTGAGGAAGCAGTACTTGATTTGATTGAAGAACAACCTACTATCGTACTCTACTATCAAGAGCAGTTTTCTCTTAACGTGTGGCTCGGAGTTATTGGGTATGATTTAATTGGGCCTCATTTTCTATCTCTTCGATTGAATGGTGAGGCATACGTTCAGTTTTTGAGAAAAGTGCATCCAGTACTGCTGGAGGAAATTCCTTTAGACGTCAGAAGGCATATTTTTTCTTTGTATGATGAGGCTCCCGCCCATATTAGTCAAGTAGCACGTCAGCATCTAACTGAAACATATGCAAATTAGTGGATAGGACCACAGAACTGGCCCGCTCGATCCCCGGATCTCAATCCTCTCGATTTCTCCATTTGGGTCCATTTACAGCATTTGGTTCATCGTACTCCTTTTCGCGATGTAGAGGACTTAAGAAACCGTATCATCGATGCGTGCAGGGTAATCAGAGAGACTCTAGGAATATTTGAGCAAATACGTGGCTCAGTGCGCCGACATCTAGACGCATGCGTGTTATCTGAAGGTAGACATATTGAACATTTTATGATTTCTACATGTTGTGTGTTTTTGTTATCAATAAATTAGTTTTGTTTATTACCCTTCAATCGTTTAATACAGATACTTATTACAAAATAATAATAAATCCAGTTCGCATTTATGACGATGTATCTCTATCGGAAATGAATTTTTAAATGGAAAACAAATAATAAGACAAAAAGTTACATTGGAAATAAATTTTAGGGGTTGCGTTTTTCACCCCTCACAACCATGGGGTAAACCAAATAAATTAATGCCTAAGTGTGTTTTTGGTCCTACAAAACGTCAGGTTAATTTCAATATTGTAACTTTTTCAGTGCTTGTGAAAAAAATTGTACTCTCTTTAAGGGGCTGTGTCTCAACAAGGGATGCTCCAATGAAGTTCCTTTATATGAAAGATCCTATCTTATTTTCGATGGGGAATCACCTCCTTGAGGTGATTCCCCATCGAACACTCATTCAGTTACTCCCTGTATTGTTTATTCGTAGAGGGAGATTGTGAACCATCCTGTATATATAATGATGAATGGTTTTAGTCCTAATGTAGTGATGTTTTCAAGTACAGAATTCTCGTAGAGCTACGGATTGTTTTATGTTGTTGTCGGAAAATAAACATGAAAACAGAAACTAATGTCTTGAGTTTTCAGTATTGATATCACCCTCAAATTAAAGATAAAAACATTACACAACGTAAAACCAATCTTTCTTCATCAATTGTGTCGCATCGGTTTGTGAAGCCTCTTGAATTCATTTTGTGGATCGATTCAATAACTTCTAAGTTATTGATTTGAATGGGGTGATCATAATGTGGATGGATTGCTTATGTTATGAAAGTATACAGAAATGCTTGAAACATTTTTGATCTGTCAGTTTTCTTGATTTAGTTAGTATACTGTCACTTGTTTTTATACCTTTGTGAACCTTTATGTACCTAAAAAACTGAGAAAATCATCTGGTGGATTTTCCAAATACGTATAAATTTGAGAATGGTTGTGTGTGAAAAATGTATTTTCGCTGAATACATCTGTATATGGATGAATTTGTCCTCGGATTGGATTTCGGAGTTTTTTCTTCAACATCGAATATATACCCCTGTTTTTTGCCACAACACGAATAAATCTCATTTGCCATCGCAATCGATAACGTTTTATCTGCTTTCCGTTCCACCATTTCGTTCTGGTTGCGCCACTGAGCCATAACTTTTGATCAGTCAAACTTAAAAAATGTATGCCTCCAGAGTTACGAACTTCTGAAAAATGATGAGTCTGAGTTCCGAAGGTTTCGCAGTCATAATAATTTATTCGCGATGGAGTGTTGAAAGGAGTTGAATTTCCATAAGTTAAAGGAAGTTCAAGTACTTTCCGTAATTGTTAAATGTCCGGAGAACCTGATTTGTTCAGTCGTCAGCACTTGGGAGAATTTTCAAATTATTTACTTTAACTATATAAATCAAAAATACTGATAATTGGTTCAACTTACTCGTTTCTTAATAAAGAGCAAGAAAGCGGTACATCTGCCTAGTTAGAATGATTAGTTCTTGATTTGCTGAAGGGTTATCAAATTGAAAGCTCTAATTTGGTGTCCATCTACAACATAATCACACCAGGATTGGGACACTGCAAACATACAAATAGAACAAGAAATACGGTTTGAGTTTTACATTTTCAAACTTCAAATGAATCTGAATCAGTATTAAAGTCTCTGTAAATGTTACCATACAGTGTATTTCATCAATGCCCCCTCACTTTTATTTTTTGAAGGGGTCCAACTCAAAACATTGAAATTCGAGAATTATATTCTCAAGTAAAATTGATAGATAAAATTTCAAGACGGCGACTGGGTGCCATCTGGGACAAAAATTAAATCGAAAATGGGGTCTTGTGACACATAATTTGGAAGTCTTCTGACGAATACTTCACAACCCTAGAATATGAAGTCAACTACTACAAAATTGCGAAACATTCAATTAATATTTATTAATTAATACCATTGATTATAATATATCATTAATATCAATATTTCTAGAAATATTTCATTTTATCTGCCATATGGCAATTCCAACAAACCGATAAGTTTTGTTTAATTATTTTTTGTTTATAAAAACGACAAAAAATGTCAGTACGACAATGAACATCATTGTTCAGTTAGAATATTCTCATTTGTTTTCGGTTTTACTAGTAGAAAGGTGTCACGTCAATAATCTTCAAAATGGCCAATTCTCGTTCATTGGAAAAAAAATTAAGCGATTTTATTTACGGTGCGACGCGAAACTTTCACGAGACCGAAAGGTTTTCAATGAACGTTTTCCGAATCGTCCTATCTGTAGGACATTTGGGAAACTTGAATCCAAATTCACAACTAAAAGCTCCCAGGTCATCCGTTCATTCCGGAAGAACAGCAAGTGCAAATAATTGGTGAGATGGTAGTAAATCCTGAACTGTATGGA
>WOGO01000896.1:0-20296 GCA_015342085.1 Leptinotarsa defecta | reverse complement strand
AAACTAAAGAAAAGATTCTTTATAAACAAGCGGCATGGTTTGTGAGGTCCGATATGAAGAATTTTCGATTAGAAATCATGATTTCATTCAAAATTGGTATCTAGGGGTCTTTGTGGACCGAGATTATGAAAGGGAACATTTTTATGTTTTTAATGATACTTTTTTTGATCTTATTCTTATAAATAAAGTTTTTGAAACTAGGTTTATATTATTTCATTATTTGATATATCCCAACCAAAAAAAGGTTTAAAGAATGACCACCGTTATTTCTTATTTAATATTGTCTGTATGCAACGCGAGAGCCTCGTGCAAAGAAAATGAAATCAAAACGGAAATCGTATTCTTTGTGTTACGTAAGTTAGTTGTTAAGTGAGATTTAACACCGGTTGCACAAGAATAATTATTTAGTATACAAACTGAACACTGAGCAGAAAGTTTTTTAATATGTTGATCACAGAATAAATGTCTTATGGCACACATATGAAAAACATATTTTTCATTTTTGAATACAGTTTTTTTCATTTACATTCATGATTTTTCGAAATTATAGAATTCGTCAGCATGAATTATTGAAAAAAAACATAATGTCGGTGCACAAAGACCCCTAGATACCAATTTTGAATGAAATCACATAATAATATCAAACCTCAATCGTAATTATAAATATTTATTATTACTAATCGAAAATTCTTTTTATCGGACCTCACAAACCGTACCGCTTGTTCATCAAATCTGAGAATAAATCACAAATTTCTTCATCTGTTTATATGAAGCAAAGTTCATTACTTTTAAAATTAACATTTATCATCGTTATGAATTAGTTCATTTGAAATCATTTCATTTTAACCCAGTAAACCACGCGCTTCATTATAAAGCCATACATGAATAAAAATCTAGTAGGTGGTAGAAAAAATGGCCTTTGTTCCATAATCATTAATAAAAATAAGATTTTCTGTAGGAATTAATTAAACAGAATACATTGAAATGATTTATTTTATAAATATATAATATCCCTCCGATTATCAAGTAAACCAACCGCCACTGTTTTATGGTCCAAACTACTTCAAATAATATAAATAAAATTTTCATAACCCCTCATTAAACGCCTCCCCCCTCGACCATAAATTGTACAGAAAAGGATAGTACGATATCCGCTTCAAAATACATGTATTGTATTGGTATAGGGATGTAACTCTATGTCTTATTATTACTCTGTGTTTGCCACAGATGTGATGTGTATGGAACACAGAGCAAATCTTTGATTCAAGTGGTGCGGAAGCTAAAGATGTGTTCTTAAATTCAACAGAAAACTTCTGAAGGATTGCTATTGCCGAAAGATACGCGATAACGTTTCGAATAGACCAATAGATGAATCAACGCATCATTCATTGGAGGCATCTATGAATTCAAGAACTTGGCGCAATATTCAAACCGAAACTTCTCTCAAATTCAATAAAAATACTTTTTCCTTACTAGAACAAAAACACTGTCTTTCGACGCCCGTTTCGCTAACCAAGTTAGCATCATCAGGAGATGATGAGAACTTTTTTATCTCTTGATAATGCTAACTCGGTTAGAGAAACGCCCGTCGAAATATTTCTTTCAGAATCATTTCCCGCCAAAGATTGCAATTCTACCCATCATACTCTCAAATTTATTCAATATATTTTCTATAATGGCCTCATCACTTTCAGGCCACATATTTGCCACTCATTCACAGAGAAATAAAACCTAAAAAAAGTCTCTGAAATTCTTATTTTTAAATAAGGCGAATTCTCACATCGAGAGAAAAATCTGATGTCTCTCTGTGATAGTTTACCTGATCTGAAAATAAAATCCCTGGTCAATGATTACTGGATTTTCACAAATCGTGTCTTTTACAATGTCATTGTACTAGTGCCAAAAAGCAGATTATGTGTTCTATGCCTTTTTATAATTCAAAACTTTACCCCTCAGTAACTGGCAAAAGATATTGTTGCTTCTGCGTAGATGGTTGCAGCTGTTCACATTTCTAATTTATTGTCAATTTACAAGGTGACCTCTAATCCAAAATAATAGTAGTGAGCCGGTGATAGCCAGTAGGCTAGTGAATGTTCGTATTCTTTGAATTTGGAGGGTAGTATTCAGTGATCATGGCCACCCCAAAATCAGATAACGAGAGAAGAAAACAAATAAGTGTCAGAGGAATAGCTGAAATCGACGATGTTAACGAAATCAAAAAGACTTTCAACAGGCACCTTCATTACACTTTGGTCAAAGATAGAAATGTTGCAACTTCCAGAGATTATTATTTTGCTCTAGCTCACACGGTAAAGGATCATCTCGTTTCAAGGTGGATAAGAACTCAGCAATATTATTATGAGAAGGACCCTAAGGTAATTTGATCTATTGAAATTTTGTGTATTAAATTCAATTTACTTTTCCATTTCAGAGAAAAATAAACTGTTCTATTCACGACTGTTGAAAATTTTTCTCTGGTTTTTAAACAAAAGCATACCTACCTTTGTTTAAAATATTGATATTCCTGTGACTTTTTCTTTTCTTTTCACTTGTAACCAAGATTATTTTCGCGCTTTGTTATAAGTGAATTGAAAAAAAATGTTCCGACCATTAAATACAATTGATGAACTAATTTCCAAAAATCAAAACAAAGAATTTAGTGAAATAGTGGATAATAAATGGGTGCCGGCACTTTAATTTTTAATTTTTTCTTCAAGAGCGGGAAATTCAAATAGTGGACAATCCTTTTGTAAAATGTTCATTAGACGACGTTCTGTTATTCACTATAAATACCTAGCCTCTCTGTTTTACGAGAGTTATCAAATTCAAAACACGTCAATAATCAGTTTTCTAGTGAAAGTATTAGAAAATAATGTGAAATTAAATAACTGGCATGTATAAATATATATTATGGAATATTTATCTTCATTTTGACTAGGGATTCTATAGAAAAAAGTAACAAATGGACACTCAAGCCTGCCGCCATTTTGTGTGAAATGATGTGAAATGTCAAAACCTATTTCCTTACTATTCATTTTATCTCTTAAAACAAAAATTTCAATGATGTTATGGCTGTGATTGTATATAGTTCAAGATTATTCGCAGATAACCTAATATAAAACTCTACATTTCCGCTCCACATGAGTGTGTTAGACTACTTTATGGTTGCTTATAAATTTTGTTTTGCATAAAATTCATAAATTTGGATACTCATTCCTTGCTGTTCACTTACTAATCAAGTGTAGAGACGTATATCTGTTACAATGTACGTAAAACATATTTGTTTTTGTTAAGAGCACGGCAGCAGTTGAATAGACACCGCGATTTGTTGTCAGAATCAGATGCTATAATCATTGTATTTAGAGGTATAATCATGTAATGAAAACTATTAATATCTATCAGCATGCGCCATGTCTCAATTTCGTAATAAATCCATGGCTCCTTAAGTCATTATGATTAAAGTTCTGAAGGTCATAGAAATTTAGTCATTTTTAAAACATTCAAACCCAATTCACATGTGATTTTGTCCATTACAGATATCATAAAGTATCCAATATTATGGTTTTGAACCAGTGAAACGTATACTATAAGCTCACTGTTTTGAACTGATGATATATGATTGTCAGAGAACTAACAAATAAGTGACAACATGCTATCTAGACCCGAAACACCAATCAAAAACATCTCAAAATTTACTTATGATGTTGGAGGGTTATACAAATTCACTTTTGGATGGACTATAGAGTGTATACTAATTATACTTAATAAGGAGATGAACGTTTTTTTTAACTCAAAATTTACGGGAAAATTTATGGTGAAAGTTTCCGCAAGTTTCAACAGGGTTATTATAAAAAAAAATACAATAAGCGGTTCGGTATAAGACCTTTGTCACTATTCATAATTCTCATGCCACACTTTGTTATTGCCAGACTCTTAAGCATCCCCAAATTCAGTGCCATGCACCTTTCTCAACAAATTCAGACATTTTTCATTTATTCTATGATCGTTCTTCATGGCGTATTGAACGACAGTAGATTTTTCTGGTCTTCAAAATCGGATATGTGCTGCGCGTTCTTTAAAACGAGTTGAAATTACCCGCTTAGTCTGGCCAATATACTTTCTGTCACACGTTTTTGTTATTTTAATTTCTTACACAAACAAAATACGTAAAATTTAAAAGTGACACATAAAGCAATGCAAACGAATGCACTTCAAAAATCCATCATATATTTCACACTAAGTTATACGAAATTTATACTTTATCACATAAATTTTTAGATTGAATCCGAAATTTAGAGATTATTGTCAATTATTCAATATTAAAAAGTGAAAATTTCCCTTTTGAAGTCAAAATGACGCGTTGAAAATTGAAAGTTTATCTCGTCGAAATTATGCAAGAAACGAATCAAAAATATATTACCCTCCTGCGCTTCCTTTGAGCGTATATTAAAAAAAATGGGGGTTGACGTAAAAAGTCGAAACTTGTGCGAGCTTTAACGAGGTCTTACCTTTTAACGTGCGAATCCTATTTACACAAAATTAAATGTACAGTAGAGGAAATCCGGATTATAAAAAAGTTTATATACTTCACTCTTTTCTAATTTTTTCCTAAATGAAACGTTTCTCTTAGATGTAGGTATTGTTTCAAATTACTCCTTTCAAAAAAGTTAACTAGATATAGCCAGAATGTCCTTGTTAACAATTGATATAAATATATTAGCATATTCAAATTTTTTTTGTCTATCCTTTATATATTTTTCTAGTATTGTATGCTACCTGTTTTAAATTCTCGTTCAATTGAAGTCAATACTAATTATGAAATGTGAGGTTAAGAATCCTTGAGAATTTGTTGATTCAGAGGTACTGAACCTATCAATTTTGGATACCATTCATGTGCACCAATAGGAATCGCACGTTAAAAGGTAAGACTTCGTTAATCCTTGGCTCTCACTCCGATTTCTGACGATTGCCAGTCGAAGGGAAACGAGTAGGTAACAACTTTTTTTTTATCAGTAACTGAAAATGTTCTGAAATGAGCTTTAGAAACCTGGGTATTATCTGGTATAACTCCTCATTTTTGATAAATTACCACTTTATAGAGGGTCTACTATCTCTCCCTGGAATTTTACATGGGTCGATCTCTCCAAAACACCATGATCAATCTAGGAATTCAATCGTCAGTGGATGAAGCTCTCTACCAACTAGGATTGGACATTGAAGAGTTAGAAGAACTTGAAGAAGATGCTGGACTTGGTAATGGAGGATTGGGTCGATTGGCGGCATGTTTTTTGGATTCTATGGCAACTTTAGGTAAGTAGATGTCTTCTGAACCCATTCCTAGTTGAATTACTGATTTTCACAATTTTCGAAGCAGCTTATGAGCATACAAATATGAACATACTATTGTTTAATAAAAGCCACCTTCATAAAAGGCTACATTCAATGGATGCTCTAATGAGGAAAGCATTTTTTTCAATGAGAATATGACGACTGGTCTAAAAGTTCTTGAAATTTTTGATAAAGAGGTTTTACCACTGTGGTGTAAAAGATACTGCACTGACATGGATTACAAATTTTCTTCAAAATCGCAAACAGAATGTATTTTTGAGGGTTACGAAATCTACTGTAGGTGTTCCATAGGGTTCTATTTTGGGCCCCGTATTATTTCTGCTATATATTAATATTATTGGAAAACTATGTGAAACTGTCCGTTTTACAATGTGTGCAGATGATATCTCTGTTCTTGTGTCAGATAATTCTGATGAAACTCTTGGAACATAATGTAATGAACTCATCCGATCTTTTGCAACGTGGACATATGACAACTCACCATTTTTCAATGTGGATAACAATATTCTCGCTTATACAAAGTCAAAGAATGTGTACAAAACCCGATCTCATTGTAAATGAAAAACTAGTTTACAAATCTGCCGCCCACGTCAAGTCTTTAGCAGCGTGCATTGATGAACATCTAGATTGGAGGTGCATTGTTCGAGTTTGATATCAGAGAAAAATTTGAGAACTGTACTTACACATTCTCAATTGCTATGATGGACAGCCTTATGCATTATGGTGTTTGTTTCTGGGGATGGTCAATCAGGTTTTAGGAAGTTTTCACTGCCCAAATAAAAATTATTAGGTACATAATAAATGTGCCCAGTACTTAGAGCCCTAAAAGTTTTTTCAGCAAATATGAAATCTTAACACTTCCATCCCCATGTATTTCTGAATTGTGTCTTTATATTTTCAAGAATAGAGTTAGTTTTGAGAAGAACTTTGATGTACATCAAGTGAATACTGTGCTTATCATAGACTTAATCTCTAACCCAGACTGTGAACTATTAAACAGTGTCATAAAACACAAAATAAGAAAACCCAGCCTTAACATCTGTTGTAACCAAAAATCTGAACAGGTATTTTACATTTATTGTTGTCATTGAAATACTCTCTCTTTTCCTTACCCATCACAATTGTTTCAAATCACAATGCATTGAAGCCAAGCTATTGAATTTCTTGAAAAAATAAGGAGTGATGTAGGCTCTGCACAAGATAACTGTAAATAAGCTGTTCCTTCAAAAATTTTAATGCATGTTCACCATTTTCTTCATTTTATAGGTTGCTTCAAATGTTACTTTGATTTTGGTCCTCTCTTGACTCAAGATTATTCGATTTTTTGAATGGAGCACCATGCTTATTAGTTTGTTTTCATATTCTATATTAAAAATCCTATGTGATAATACCAACAAGTTGAATACTACTCCCAACAGTTTTTCAATTATTTGTGTTTTTCAAAATTATTTCTGCATAATTGAAGAAATACTTGTTCAATATTTTAAAATTTGTAACGAAATGATAATAATTACACTTGAAATATCTTGGGAACATACATATATATCATAAAATGAGATAGCCCTATTGTTTATTAAAAAATTGTGTTCAAAAAAGATCTGAGGCAATTTTAACTCACAATAATATAATAATATTATATTTAGAGCATTTCCGAAACTTTAAATGTTATGATAAAATGAAATTAGCCTTTGTCATTCATCATGAAATTCTCTCTTTTGTATAAGTTACCATTTTCAACAAAAATTCAGATCTTTATTTCATAAAAATATATTTGTGATGTTGCTTATCCAAAAGACTTGGTCCCTATCCCAGACCATGAACTACTAAACAGTGTAATAAAACAATAAAACTCAAAATATGACAACTCAGCTTTCTCAGCATCTGTTGTACCTAACCAAAAATCTGAATGGACTAATCCCTGTCTTAACATGTGGTATATTACATCTAAATGAATTATACCCTTATATAATGCAAATATTGTATATTATTAAAACATTAACTACTATTTTGGAGTAAACATAAATTTTTATCTTGTCTTGAAAACATATGAAAATAATTCACTGAATGAATTGATCATAAGAAAAATCTTAGAAAGCGTTTTCAATTGAAATTTTTCTATTAAACAAATACATATTGAAAAAGAAATTTTGAAATTCACATTGAAAAAATTGAATACTTCACTTGCATGATGGTTTGTCTTTTTTAAGTATACCATAATATTATTGAACAATAAGAGGTTTTTTTGTGAAAAAAAATTTCAATTTATTGAAATTATTGGTCATCAAAAAATTATCACTCATTTGGGATATTGAAATTTGCACTTTCTCTTATGAATTAGTTCAATGTTCAATTTTGAAAAAGAGAATAATTTCAATAAATTCAATTATTCTGCCAAACATAATAATAAGGAATTGTTTCTATTCATCTAATAGAAATTAAAATGGGGATGTTTCATCATTTTGCTGTTTTTCAACTTTTCCTTATGGCCAAAAATTAATCTAATACAGTAAGAATACTCTGAAATATCATTATATCAAAAACAGAAGTTGGAATGATAATTTATGAATATCCATTATTATATACCTAATTAGATAGATAGTTCAGTATGATTTCCAAGTATATTTTTCATTCTCGTTTTGAAATTGAGAATTGAACATTTCCAAAATGTTGTAATGTTTGGTAATGAAATAAGTGAAACCACAAAAGAAAAAAGTTTAGTTATGCCCAGGTATTTTCAGAAAAGTATGTTTCTCAACATAAAGGACCCCATTCTTTTGTGGAAAATGACTTTCCGTTAAATAATCGAAATTTTGTCAAAGTGTAGTTCTCGACCTTCTGATCGAAAGTGTCTCAGGTTCCAAATTCAATCATATGATTGGTTTACAAGATACAGGGTGTTGAAGTTGAATAGAAAAGAGAAGTTACTTCGACATGTTGAAGAAATTCCAATACTTGCATGAGAATTTCCATCTGATTTAACAGTAGTAATTGCTGCTTCAAATAGTCAAGTGTTCGCAAGCAAGAGGTTGAACTTTTTTTATGCTAAAAGTAATTATGGATCAGTTATAGAGCAGAAGCTAAATCGAAATTCGAACAATTGTTAATATTTTGTGTATAGAATGATGTCTATATTCAAAATGAAGTTTTTTCAAGAAATATATTTCAAGAGTATTAGTAAAGAGTCGTCTCAAGGACCATGTCGCAGAGAAAAGTCATTGTTGTTTTTCATTCACGCCTCATACTTTCTAGCCTCATACTTTCTATAATGCAACATTGTACACGACAATCCTTCATAGGATTGTCCTTCATACTCTGTTTCCTAATAGTAAAATGTAATAAATGCTCAATAAAATTTCATGATTTCGTAATGATCTGCCATAGCTGTTATAGGCGGGTTTTTATTACATATCAATTTCTGGTAAGCCTGATATCTTGAGCTACTGATATCAGCGCTTATTGCTGAAGATTTGATAATATATTACATTTACTAACAAACCCCAAATCCCTAACCACCCATGTGGTGAAATAAAGTGATAACCAATTATACATGTAAAGCTTGATATTGGTTTGGGAAAAATACAACAATCATAATACTCATATAAAGTGATGTAACGATTATATGTGTCTATTGGTTCTACTCATCCAGGACTATATGGTTTTTGAACTTCAGGGTGTTGAATGAAGATATGCTCATTTTTTCTAAATCGTATTTGTTATTTAAAAAACTACACATATTGTCTACAATTGCAGGTAGACCTCTAAAACAGAATTAAAGGTAAACCCCAAATGTTTTTTTTCTATCTTAACTAAGCATGAACATTTTCATTTCAGAAGTAGGAATTCAATCATTCTTATTCATCTTTCAGGTATGGCGGCCTATGGTTACGGTATCAGATATGAGTATGGTATCTTTGCTCAAAAAATAATTAATGGTGAACAGCAAGAAGAACCGGATGACTGGTTGAGATACGGAAATCCTTGGGAAAAGGCACGACCAGAATACATGTTGCCTGTGAATTTTTACGGCAACGTAATTGATACTCTGGAAGGTAAAAAGTGGGTCAATACTCAGGTGGTGTTTGCCTTGCCTTACGACAACCCCATTCCTGGGTACAACAATAACGTGGTCAATACTCTGAGATTGTGGTCTGCAAAATCCCCTGTTGATTTCAATTTGAAGTTCTGTGAGTATTCTGTTATTGTTTTTGCATGGAGTGCCAATGTACCCGAAACAAATTTTTATTCAGAAACAGAAGTTTTTTGAGGATATTTTCAACTTTGTCACTTCCACTCCTTCGGCGGAGTTCAATCCAATCCTACTTTAAATTATTACATGACACGCTTTATATTAGTTTCATCTGTATGTGTGTATGTTTGTTACTCTCAAGCTTGGGATCTGTATTTGACAGAATTACCGACATTATTGCTTGATCGATTCGCGGGCAGATGGCACTGTATGTAACCTCCTTGATATATCAACATTATTCTTGATCTATTCGCGGGCAATGGTCATTTTTCTAAACAATATAAGGCTGATTGATCCCAAAGTTTAGATAAAATAAATATAGTTTGAAAAGACTAAAAAACATGCTTTTATAGCATACGATACTAAAAAATGAAAAATAAATAAATACTAAAAAACACGCTTTTAAAGAAATCAAAATAAAAAGCTGAAAATTAATTTTTTTTTAAATTAACCCAAAACAACGAACGAACGAAAAATACTAGTATTATTGTGAAAAAAGCATGAACGCTTTGTGCCATATTTTTTGTATATCAAGCGCCCGTCGCTCTAAGCACAGCTTCATTCTTCTATACCTATTTATTATCTATTCATAAAAAAACTCATTTAATTTGCAAACTTCTATCGAAGTCACTTTCATTCATTTCATGCACAAGATAACTTTATAGGGGTGGAACTTATGCGATTTTAAGATTCCTCTAAAGCTCGTATGCTTATATTAGAAACTCGAATAATTGTCTGATACTTAACGTAAGATCAATTTTGACATGGCCCAAAAAATGCAACTTCTATAGCTTCCTTGTCCCAATCGTTTTTTCCGAAATTTGGCTTTCAGTAATAAGCTTATCTGAATGTTTAAACCTTGAATGACTATGTGCTGTAATATTAATGCACCTATTGTTTTCATAGTAAAATTCAAAATAGTTTAGGTGAAAATACTGTGAGATATTACATGTAGATGAGTGGAATGTAAATTATTCTTTCAAGCATTGAATTCTAAACAATAAATTGTACAAGCAAATATGGCAATATTTAATGAAAATTGGTCCAAGTATAACATTTTTTTGTAATATTTTTAAAAAGTTGGAAGTGTTGAAAAGACAAATCGATGACCTTTCACAAGATATCTTTTGACCCCTAATCCCTTTCAATATCAGATATGCCACTCAAATGAAAAAAACTGGTCTGTTTATTTTTTTTCTAAATGCCAACTGTGAGACTTCACAGTTGTTTCGTCTTCATTAACCCGCAGTGTATACATTTATAATCAATTGAGTGAATTGAATGTTAATTTGACTTGCTTATAATTTCTTTCAAGTTAATGATGGAGACTACATCCAAGCTGTGCTTGACAGAAACTTGGCCGAAAACATATCAAGGGTTCTTTATCCTAATGACAACTTCTTCGAGGGTAAAGAGCTACGACTCAAACAGGAATACTTCATGTGTGCCGCAACCCTGCAAGACATCATCAGGAGGTTCAAGGCAGCGAAGTTTGGTACCCGCGAAGCTACCAGAACAGATTTCGACCTCTTACCTGACAAAGTAGCCATTCAACTCAATGATACTCATCCCTCTTTGGCCATCCCTGAGCTCATGAGAGTTTTGGTAGATATCGAAGGTAATGAGTCACAAATGTTATTTTTCTCTTTCACCGTTAGTGGTTGTTAACAGGTTTACCATGGGAGAAAGCGTGGGATATCACTGTTAAAACTTGCGCTTACACCAATCATACCGTCCTGCCAGAAGCTTTGGAGAGATGGCCTGTTACGATGCTAGAAAGTATTTTGCCCAGACACTTGCAGATCATTTACCAAATCAATCATTTTCATTTGGAAGACATTCAAAGAAAATGGCCTGGTGATTTAGACAGAATGAGACGTATGTCTTTGATCGAAGAAGATGGAGAAAAGAGGGTCAACATGGCACATTTGTCCATTGTTGGGTCTCATGCAGTGAATGGGGTGGCCAGGATACATTCTGAAATCATCAAAAGTGATTTGTAAGTACTTATATTTAATTTATTTCTAATGATGGAACACTTGTCGTAATGCCTATCAATCTATCATTCTTATTGACGAAGCTATTAGGTTCACAAATCTGTGTAAGATACTTATTCTACATGACCACAATCATGAAAATATTAAAATTGTTTATTAAAACAAGAACAATAATACAAATGGAATTAAATAATATAACAACGGAAAAACAACAACTAACCCAGTTAGTTGCACCTGTGCAACGTCTTCGACTGGGAAGATTCCTCACAAGTTGTTCTTCAAATTGTGGAGAACCCACTTTTTGAGCTTATTGACCTTTCCAATACGTTTTAAACTATCAACACCCGCATGGAAGCTGATGCCCAGTTCTTCCACCATCCCATGCACCTTTACCTAGATTGAAAGTAACGTCATGGGGACCAAAATATATTGGCCCAAAGATATATAACCAAATAACCATACTTCACATCATTTAAAGGTCTTGAAAAAGATTTTTAAAGATTTATTTATACTTTGCAGGAAATCTTAAAATAACTCATATTTATTTCAGTTTTAGATTATGAGCTTGTCTTCCCTTTTCTTCTCTTTTTTAATTTGTATTATGTATATTTGTATTGACACTTCCTACACAATTTTATTGTCTGACTTGAACCAAAGAATTATTATTACTATTATTATTATAATAACTACAAAAAACTGCAAATAAAGGTCAGACAGATGCAATATCACATAAAATCGTTATGGAGTTCCACAAGGATCTTCCTAGGAAATTGAAATTATGTAATAATTTAGATACATTAAAAAATTTGTGTTCCTCCTATGTTAGAATGCTGTAATTGAAATAATTGTAATAAATTCAAAATGAGTTTTTTCATTCCAGGTTCAAAGACTTCTATGAATTGACTCCAGAAAAATTCCAAAACAAGACGAACGGAATCACTCCCAGGAGATGGTTGCTTCTCTGCAACCCCGGTCTGAGTGATCTCATATCCGACAAAATCGGCGAAGAATGGGCCGTCCATTTGGACCAACTACAGAAACTGAAAAAATTTGCAAAAGATTCCAACTTCCAACGCGCCGTCATGAAAGTCAAACAGGAAAATAAACTCAGGCTGGCTCAACTGTTAGAACAAGACTACGGCGTCAAAATTAACCCCTCATCGATGTTCGACATCCAAGTTAAGCGTATCCACGAGTACAAGAGACAGTTGCTCAACTGTCTACACATAATCACACTCTATAATAGAATAAAGAAGAACCCCGCGGCTAAATTCACGCCCCGAACTATCATGATTGGGGGCAAAGCTGCACCTGGGTATTACACAGCCAAGAAAATCATCAAACTAGTGAACATGGTCGCGAACGTTGTGAACAATGACCCCATCGTTGGTGACAAACTTAAAGTTATCTATCTGGAGAACTATCGGGTGACCCTGGCTGAGAAAATCATGCCGGCAGCTGATTTGAGCGAACAAATCTCTACAGCTGGAACAGAAGCCTCCGGTACGGGCAATATGAAGTTCCAGCTTAACGGGGCACTCACCATCGGTACTCTTGACGGCGCCAATGTTGAAATGGCCGAGGAAATGGGTAACGAAAATATTTTCATTTTCGGCATGACCGTGGAAGAGGTGGAAGAGCTAAAGAAGAAGGGTTACAATGCATATGATTATTATAACTCAAACCCGGAGTTGAAGCAGGTGATCGATCAGATCGAGAACGGTTTCTTTAGTCCGGGAAATCCAGACGAGTTTAAGGATTTGGCGGATATTTTGTTGAAGTATGACAGGTTTTTCCTGTTGGCTGATTACGAGGCTTATATCAAGAAGCAGGATGAAGTTAGCGCTGTCTACGAGGTAAGTGATAGTTGATGTGTATTCTTTTTCAATCTGGAGTTACTTCAAGGAAATATTTTACGTGACTTGTTTACTTACCAAAATATTGTAATGGACAAATTTTGAGAAAAGGGTGCACCAAAATACTTTTGTGTAACGGCCTCTTTGGGGCATCCACTGCGTGCGTCGTCCTCTGTGATCATTCCAACTCGTTTAAACTTAGCAAACCACTTGTCAACTGTTGATTTTCCTGATGCAAAGTCCGAATAATGTTCATTACGCCAAACCTTGGCTACAATTTTTTTTTTTTTGACAAAAATGCTTTATTAACACAGGAAATTCCTTTTAAATAATTATCTTTTACTAATATATAATAAAATTTGTTTACAGAACTTGTTGGCGAATAACCTCAAAAGTGTCCCTTGATATATTTTCAAATTTTATTAACATCATATTTCTTAATGATTGCAGGGGTCTCTCATCTGATTTCCAATTCTGCAAATACTAGGATGAAGAAAGAACTTTATAGTATTACTTTTAACTCTCTCATTAAGGCAAAGTCCAAAGAAAAGTTTCATTTCTCATTTTTCAAAAGGAAAGGTTTTGACTTTAGAAGCCCGTCTATGTATGTTTGTATATACCTTTTTTTTCTTATTAGTCAGTGGGCTATGCTTGAAGACTGGCAGTAATCAAATCCAAAGAAATGAACTTTAAACATGCAAGCCAGTCAACTACTCCACTGGCCAATGCCACGAAAGGCGTTGGAATATATCTGACAGGCGTCACTGCAGGAATCTTCATAGAACATTTCCTGCATATGCAATTGGCCATACAACTTAGAGTCGACCTTCAATTTTGGAACGGGCACACTCGCAGACCGGTTTCGGGCTCATTGACCACTCGTCAGTGCAAGATAGTGGCCATCATCGACCTAAAGTCAATGATAGTCCATAATTGAAAATCGGAATTCTTTCAGATTATTTCATTCCTCTTCCTAAGTTGGAGGAAACAACAAAATGTCACTCCATCTAGTGGACGAGGTACTAACCAACTGCATATCCGTAATTGGCCCGATTCCTCTGAATAAGGAAGAAAACCTTTCTTATGAGTCAGTGGGCTATGCTTGAAAACTGGCAGTAAACAAATCTAAAGAAATGAACTTTAAACGTTCAAGTCAGTCTCGAATATACCTATAAAGCAGGTTGAATGGACTGACGCCTTTCAGGAAACAACTACTCCCCTAGATAATACCACGAAGGGCGACGAATTATATCTGACGATTTGCTTATTCATTCCCAAGAAACTATAATGGTTTATACCGGGATTTATTTTTACAAGAATTATTCATTCATAATATAAAACCTTAGCCTTCAAACTTCTACGACACTATCTATGGGATTGATAAGAGACAAACCACGAATATCAAAGATAAACAAGGCTCTCAAAGGTAGTCCTTTCCAAAGTCAAGGTTTAACATCGACCACCGAAAGAGATTCACTTTCTGTCTTTCTCTGCAGCTTTTACTGCAAAGCAACTAGTTGAAATCAGAGCCTAAAAACAAAACATTCACATTCTTTGCAACAAATCCTTTTTGGGAGCCTCGATATTTTTGGTTTGACTCTTCTGTAAATCCAATAGATGGCTCTTGAAAACGAGAGATGCCATCGTCTTTTCAGGGCAGTTGCATCCAGTTCAAAGTTGTGGTAAAGAAACAAAATCATTATAGTCCCATTTATAGGGTGTATATGTGAGAAAATCTAATAGAAAAGCTTAAAAGAAAGTTTAAAACTGTAAAGTGACTATGGAAAACAAGGTAAACTAAAAAGTAATAAACTTACTATATTATCATTATTTCTAAGAAACAAAAACAGTTTGTAATATTTCACTTCGAAAATTGTATGAAAAGAAATAAAATGAAAAAACTCAGTTCACAACCAAAGTCCAATGAAACCTGGAGTACCCAAAGTTTCATCTGCTACTGCGCAGGCATCATTGCTGGTTCAAAAAACTGCAACTCATGTTTCACTATACAATAGCTTCCTTGGGAGCATTCACACTGATATGTTACAGATTTTTGTCAAGTATCAGCCAATTGCATCACATATGAAAACTCGGTTTTGCAAAGATTTGCATTAAAGTGAAAAATGATTTTACTGAGGTTGGGCAGCTTTGGGAGAGAAAATATTTTTTTAGATTACGTTTGAGTGTATTTTATTGTAATGAATAACTCCTAAGTGGTAAATTCATCTTTTTATATTTTTTGGGTTATTGTATTGCACCTCTAATTAATTTGCCGTGTGTTTCTGACATATTTTGTTCTCAGAGAATTTAAGCAGGCTAAATCGTTCGAACTCCTTCAAATTATCTAGAAAAGAGACACATCCCTAATCTTCCTTCACTGTTCCAACCTATCTATTTAGTTCTATCGAAACGTCTTGACAGTTTCACATTAGTAATATTACAATTTAACTGGAAAGCTGTAGTCATGCATTGTGACCTACAAAAAGCCAACATTCTTATTTGATAAACAATAAAATCAATAAAGATAAGATATGAAATGTGCATTATCATGCTATTTGAATGAAATTATAACATTATTAAAATGAAATGCCAGAAGACTTGAATTGAACTAGGACTATTTAATCATATCAATAAAACAATCATAGAAATCTGCACCAAATTTGTTTCTTACCTATTACCTTATATAATTTTTCTGTTTGAGTTTAGTGTTGAAACATTTTCTTTAAATTTTTAATTTGAGGTAGCCAATGAATATTTTTTTTATAATAAAATCTGAACATGAATTTGTCTAAAGCCTTGATTCTAAAATCTGTTTTCATTTTCAGAATCAAGCGAAATGGTTGGAAATGGTAATCAACAACATTGCCACCTCTGGAAAATTCTCGAGTGATCGCACCATAACAGAATACGGCAAAGACATATGGGGAGTAGAGCCCAATTACGAAAAACTTCCTGACCCGTCCGTTCCAAGAGAACTGGCATTGAAAGACAACTAAAGTAGGCTCTTATCGATTTAGTTCAAACGACTTTTGTAAAGTTGTTTTACATTAGTAGCGTATTCGTGTAAGGAGTTTAACTTCTATTATCTTTGGATTCATCTCTTAAATTTTTTGAAAGTTCTTGCATGATTTCAACAGAACTGTCGCTAGCTCCATGCGATGAAACAGATTACAACATTCACCCAAGGTAAACAGTTGCAGATGCAATACTCAAAAATCATAATGAAAATTTTGTCAGCAATAACTAGGTATTGGGAACTACGGTGTGCCATCTAATTACAAAAAGTGCCAATAATGGGAAGCAGAAAAGTTATTTCTCCTTGTATATACAGTGCTACTACTCATGATCTTGTGACGATGGCCAACATAACTTCTACTCAATCTTTAGTCTTTTTATTTATTTTTTAATTTAAAAGTGGTTAAGTCAAAATTTGTAACTAATAACTGTGAATCAAGGTACTAAGTGATTTTTATAAAAATCCAGCAATTTTTTCGCAAAGTCGGCAGGATTGCTTCAATATTATATCAATTGTTACAATGAAGAAAGTATTTCTATGTCCACTTGTTGATTCAAGTATGAGATTACTATAACTCTGTTATATATTATTATACATTTTATGTATTTTATCGATTATTGCTTCAAAAGTTATTTCTTGAAACAAAGATAATTACTCTTGACTGTTTAGAACAAAAAGAATAAATGAATATGTTAATCACTTCTTTTTTCATTCACCCAGATCCTCCTAATAAATTGTCAAGTAAATAAAATATTGTTACGTTTTCCCTGTGGGTTCGACTGTATAATTGAACTCAACTTTTCACTACTACGCTGTCATTACAAAAACTCTAACCGAACTCCAAACTAATAATGTCTATCGCTTCATTTGCTCAATTTTCCTGCACTTACCAAACTAGACTAGCTTCCTCTGCATGTTGGTAGTGCTTATATAATGGAAGGTTTTGGATTCCCATAAAAATATTTTTGTAGCCATGAGACACCTAGAAGAATTGAGAGACAGGTGGGGTTGAGCATGACTTTGACCAGGTCACAGTCGATCAGCGGTGGCCGGCGTTATTTTTTCAGGGATTAATTTATAATAATATGAAAAATTTCTGTTTATGAGCTTTCAGTGCATCAGAGCGAATTGTTTTCAACTTGATTACAATTGAAAAACGAATGTGTAAACATCCCAATAAATCAACAAAAAGTCCCATTCCCAATGAAATTGTTTTTAACAATGAAGGTTTTTGAGGTGAGACCGCTAAACTTAGGTTCATACTGTATTTAAAGAGGTAGCTACTCCCGTTGCTATTGTTACACTCTACAGAGAGAGATCTTCTTGTGTATCCAACAGTGCTATTTTTTTTAGTAAACTTGAAGACCTGTTGATCTATCTACATAATAATTTTTCAAAAATGATCATTCTGGTGGATTTCAATATTGATTTTCTGACACCTAGATCAAACAGATCTAGCTTGCTTTCTATTTTCCATTCTTTTGGACCGGAATTAACAATTTCTGATTTCACTAGAGTTAATAATCATGCAAAAAGTTATATTGACAATATAATAACTGATATACCCCACAAAGGTTATTTGAAAACAGGTACTATTGACACATTTTTATCTAGGTCACTATAATAACAATAAATTAATACCGAAAAAAAAACATCACCAAAACTGGTTTAATAAAGTTTAAAAATTTCCTCAATGAAGTTGATTGGAGTCTTTTTATGAGCTAAGCTCAACTGAGGCTTTCTATTTGATTGTTTTACACGATTAATAAACGTAAAATTACCTCTCAGGAATGTTTTTGACAAATTTAAAAAATCTCCCCACTGGGATGAAAAATAATATTTGAATGTACAAATGATGACACACACACTAACAGGCTTACCTTGCAGCGAAACGATGTTCATATGATTTATTCAGAGAATAAATTTAGGGACAGTTGAAGACTAATAAATTTTGAAAATAATTGAAAAGGTATAAAAATCATGAAAGTGAGTTAACTTCGAATGAGTTCAATACATAGTTTGTTAACGTAGGTGTGAGAATATCTGAGAATCTGTCACCCTCGAATTTCCGTTATGTTCCTCTATCAATGACGAACAGGCCAAAAACACTGGGATTCCTTTTCATGAAACTCATTTTGAACTACTCTCACGACATCCGGAAAAATCTAGGGTAATTTGGTGCGCGATAAAAATCAAATTCAAATGAATACTGACGTGGTTTAGAAGAAATAATCTAATGTTGAAGGAAACTAAAACTCAACATCATTTTTACTTCAAACACCTCTTGGGTCATGGGACATGGTGTTAAACTCTTAGGCTTACATCTAGTGATACTTTGAACTGGTTAGAGCACATTGAACAACTTAGCATTAAACTTAGAAAATTGAGAAACTCAAACTCTCAACATGCGCCATTTTCAGCTTACTACGTTTTTTTTATTCTCATATCTGTGGACAATTTTCTGGGGGAATAGTACTAACGCAAATAGGATATTTATGTTACAAAAATGCCGTAAGGATATTATTTGGGACTGGTTACTAAGAATCCTGTAAACTTCATTTCCTATAGTTGAGAATAACGGCGGTACCTTTTATTTAACTATATCAATTACTGATAGATATTCATAAAAATAAATTACCATGAAACAAATTGTGATTTTCACAAACCATGAGACAAGAGAATGTGATTCATTGAGGGCAAGTAGATTCAGACTGAAAAAGTCAAGCAAAAGCTCCATCAAATCAAGATTTGTTCAAAAAGTATCTGAAATATCTGTTGATTACAAATTATGTTTACTCTACTGAAGAAACAAATCATTGAATGTTACTTACACCTGGATATTAAAGTATGTGTGTATATGTGCGTGTACATGTAAGTATGCATGTGAAAATGTATAAAAAAAAACAAAAAAACTTAATTTTTTTATTTTTAAGTTTCCTAAGTGTTATTGCAATGTTTGCTAACCCCAAATTTCAATGTCAATTTTACAATAATAACTCTATATCTATAAATATATCGTTTGTGAACTTGCAATTTAGACTTATCTTATTCGTATTGTTTTATACATCTGAAAAATCAATGAATTATCTATCTAAACAGGTGGGTACAACAAAAATGTATTGTAATGTACACACTCTCAACACTATTAGAACTACAATGTCTTTGGTCTCAATCAAAATATAATTTATCTGTATTATTGATGAAAACAAATTTAAAATATTTTTTGAAATAACTGGTTGAAGTATATGAAAAATTGAAAATTAAATTGAATAAAAACTTTATGAAGTTTGGGCAATATGAAATAAATCTTAGAGAAAAGTGAGATTTATTTTGAGAAAAATTATCATCACAGAGGGTGTGTGTATGTGTGTGTGTAAATATATTACAACATTATAATTCCAATGTTTCGATAATTTGGACTGAAAGATTGATAAATTTGTCAATACTTACAATGTCAATGAGACTGTCAATACATTGAAAATGAAGTATAATGTCCTCTTTAAGTAGTTACTCACCATTTATGTTTTTACATTTCTGACAGTTTTTTACCATTTCATTTTTCAACAACCAGGACCAATTTAATTCCTATATAGTATCAGATTCTCTGATGAGAAAAAAATTGTCTTGAAATGAAACTTCTCAATATTCAATGTTTATTAATATGTTTGTGTTTGTATTTATATTACTGGAGTTTTGTTCCAACACCAATTTAAAACACTTAAGACGCAGTATAGTCGAAGTAACTGATATAGTAATCTCAAAGGTGTCGGCGAAGTCAAAGGCCAAAAAAACCAATACAAAGGAATTATGCCGCAACGAATTAGTCCACGTG
>WOGO01000895.1:0-20296 GCA_015342085.1 Leptinotarsa defecta | reverse complement strand
AATAGCTGTTGTAGATATTCAAGGCTTCACCGTCGAGCAAAAATTCCATCCTAAAGAAATAGCCATTAGGATTGGAATTCAGTGTAGTAACTTTTTATTGCTGCCAAACACACCATTTTCCTGTTTGAGTAAAGAAGATCGTCGTACCGCCTGTTACTTGGAGCGAAACATTCACGGATTGAGGTATTCCTCTGGTTTTGTGGAATATAATCAATTGGATGCCATCCTTCCTCAAGGAAAATCTACAAGGTGTTGATGTCATTTATGTGCGAGGACATCAAAAACATGACTTTCTAACTGAAAAATTTTACGAGTTGAATATACCGACACGCGTTGTGAATTTGGAGGGCTATGACAACACAACATGGATGGTTCCTACATTCGACAACAACGAATGTTTAGGCATGTATATATTTAAGAAAAATCAATTTAAGTTTCGCCAACACCGCTCTCGGTTTGATGAATAAATTTACTTAGTTGAGTAGTTTAGGTTTTGAAATTAGAAATATTCGTAACGGCCGGATCGGAAAAGAAATAACATACGCGCGTGTGATTTTATTGTATAGACTAATGTGTGAATTGTTCTTCGTTCAAATAAGTTTTTTTCAACACTGCTTCTCCTAAAATTCCTTGATCCCTCCCTACTTTGCCATAATAGTTTCCCTGAAGCAGTTTGGATTCAACAGCAAAAAACGAAAAAGGGGTAAGTCTCAATCCTGGGTTTATCTAACCATCACTGAGTTATTATTTAATGTATTCTGTGTTTTGACTTTATCATATCCATTACAGAACATAACAACGAAGGTGTCTCACCCTGTATGCATCACATTCGCAACCGGACTAACTACAATTGCAGTCTCCGAAACGTAGATATTTTATACAAAAGGCTTTGTGATATATTACCAAAATAGAAATGTATAATAAATTTCTATTCAAAATCATTTCTTCTTGTTCATCTAACCTCACCGCCTTATGATACCCTCAACAAAATTAGAAAACGTATGCAAAACGGTCGAAAACGCACGAAAAGCGATCGAAAGCGCACGAAAAAGATTGAAAACGCACGAAAAACGATCGAAAACTCACGGAAAACGATAGAAACTTATGGAAAACAACGTATTTTGAAAGGTCATGGCCGAATATTTCGCTCCTCATTGCCCTCACGTTGAGTTCACAACGCGTAACCCCTCGATATTATTGGGTCTTCTCTTTTTCCTGATGATGCTAACTTGGTTAACAAAGATACGAGACTTATTACCCTTTTGGCATGTTGGAATGCTAGACTTCTGTTAAACTGACATGTTTTTTCTTAAATGATGTATTTTGACGCACCCTGTACACTTCGACGCCATGTTCTTTTCAAATGATGTATTTTGAGACATCCCGTACACAGTCGTATTCCTAACCCTTCATTTTCAAACCGGCTACGCTACATTGCCCCATAAACAACGATAAATTTTACAACCGGCAACGCCGAACCTGTCATGCTGGCATTGGCAGCATATGAAATATTAATTATTTCCCAAATCTAATTATTCGGTAACGCTACATTGCCTCATACACAACGATTTATTTGTACAACCAGCAACACCTGCTTGCGCTAGCAACCGGTAAAACCTCAATATCATCTCCATCTCTCTTTGCATCGATTACGTCACACGCGTCTCTCGCTCTTCCACACACATACACATCTATACATGAAATATTAATTATTTCCCAAATCTAAGTATATTTTCCTATCTTCAACATGATAATGATGATTACAGTCTACGGAAATTAAAAAAAAATGCTGTCAAATATAATGAATGAGTCAATTTCTTGTCCCGACAAAACTCACGCTGTAAATACCTATCATTCACAGTCACTTTCAATATCTTACGTTGGTGTAGAGGCTAAGAAAAATGTCTACCGCGCGGACGATCCAGGTGGCGGAGTACTAAGGGTGCCGAGTTCCATGCTTGAAGATGACAATAAAATCTGGAGCTTCTTCCGGTAGATGTTTGAGGAAACTAGAGGGGTCATCGTCAAGCCCTGAAGATGTGTCCTACAGTGATCCGAAAGACTCTAAGAGTTCTGCCATGGATATGGGAGCGTTTATAGGATCTTCGTTGAGAACTATCGGGATACATTCTTTCTCTTCTACTTCTTTGTACGCTGAAAAAATCGGATCGTAGTTAGTGTTGGAAGACATATCTCTAAAATGATCGGCTAGTTTTCCATCGATATCAATTTTGTCTTCAAGAGTTTTCCCTTCTACTTTCAGTGCATTGATCTGAGAATAGGTAGTAATGCCAGATATTTTCCTAACTTTTTTTCCAAACTTGATTCATTGGTGTGTTGATGTTAAACGTTTCAACATATTTCTACCAAGAATCTTTTACTGCTTTAGTAGTTACTCGTTTTGCAATTGCTCTCTTCAATTTTAAGTTTATCAGATTTTCTGTTGTGTTATGATGTTTATAAGCATTGAGGCCCTTTTTGGTTTGCTTTATAGCAGTATCGCAGTCAAGATTCCACCAAGGTACTAATTTGTCCCTCTGGATGTATTTCATCTTACCTATCGCCTAAGTAGCCGATTCAATCAAGATACCATTGAATTGGCAGAAAGTGTTATGAATAGAGCCTTCAGAAGTGATATTCTGCATGTTTATTTTGATACACTCTTGATACAGGTCCCAGTTGGCGGACTTTAACTTCCACTTTGGTTCGTGTATATAAGGATTGCAACTGTGTCTATTTTTTGTTATATATAATTATTGGGTAGTGATCACTTCCGTGTAGGTCGTCATGAACATTCCGAATGTGATCAATAAGAATAGAAGAGCTACAAATGGAGAGATCTATGGCTGTTGAAGTTCCAGGTAACATATCTAAATGAATATTAGAGCCATCATTCATAAGTGAGGGGTTCGCTTTATTGGTTGTATTGAAAATTTTTCTTCCCATAGTGGTTGTTTTTTGAGAACCCCACATTATATTGTAACCCTTGAAATCGCGCAGAATTATTTTAGGTGACAGGGCTTGCTGCAATAAATCATACAGTTTATTCTCGTCAATGTCATAGTTAGGGGGAATGTAAATGCTACTGCTACTGCTTCAAAGTCAGTTATCAGTGGAATTTGTTTTGATCTCAGATGGCTCTTCACGTAGATGGCAACTCCTCGTGATGCATGAGTTTTATCTGTTCGGTTTTTGTAAAAAATATCATAAGTTTTCAGATTTTCATGTTGTTTCATGTTCTTGAAGTTTGTTTCTCAAAAGCATAAAATATCTGAAGAGTATTGGCTACTTAGTATCTGTAGGAAAGGCAGTCGAGCACGGAAACCGTTCAAGTTTCACTGAATAATTTTGTCATACATTTTGATCTCTGTTGATGTAAAATGAAAAAATTGAGTTTATGTAACGTTTCAATAAGTGGAGGAGTCGCTCTCAGGGTCAACAGTGCCGGCTGAAATTTGTTTTACTATTTTTGTTTTCAACTTGGTAAACTTGGTTTTTTGCTTTTTATCTATCAATTTAGGATGGAGGGTTTCCAACATAGAAACTAGTACTAAGGGTTCGTTAACATAATCCTTGGCAATGCAGAGGAGATCTTTAGATCCGTGAGAGTTTTCAATAAAATTCTGTAGTTGTTGGCTGTTGACTGGAAATTTTGGGTTGAAAAAAGTTTGGGTTGATCGGATGGTGGTGTCAATATATCCGTAACGCTTCTTTTGTTTGATGTGTGGAAATCTATCTGGGTGTGATCTGTAGAATCATCAAAAATGAGTTGTGGTTGCTTGTTAATAACTCTTGGCGGCTGATCGTCTTCACTTGTTGTAGAAGTAGTAGGGATTTTATGGACAGTGGCGGTTGTAATTAGAAGGTTGTTATCGGGTATTGGGTGTAATATTTCAGGAATGGGCTGTGGCTCTTGAAGTAGGGTGTTTGGAGTATCTTTAGACTGGGATAATGTGGTCTGCGAGGTGCACTGGGATGCTTGGTGCCCAGCTTGTTTACATCTGAAACACAAATGGTTTTCTGCAGAAAGAAATGTTCTATATTGCACTTCGTCATATTCTAATTCAATGTATTCAGTAACCTGTGATTTTTCTGGAGAAGAAATATAAACTTGTCTTCGAAAACTGAGAATATGGTTGTATGCGGGATCATTTGCACCTATTCTCAGACACGTCATTGGCGACATTATCTTCAGGCCTAAATTCTCAAGGATCTCATGCGGTATGGTAGGACCCATGACAATAGGAGTTTTTCTGATGGTGTTATCAATCTTCTTGCTTTTCATACCATCGATTTTTATTTCACCGTGGTTTCTCAAGAACTAAGCGACGTGTTTTTTGTCGGACAGGTATACACAGATCCTGTTGTTGGAAATTCGGGAACAGAAAGGTATATGCTTGGGGCTTACTACAGTCCCTAGTTCGAGAAAGTAGTCCTGTATTCGGAGTCCATCCAGGGATGTGAAGAGGATTGCTTGCTCCTTAATGGGAAGCAGGTTTGATTTTTATGATAATGCAGATGAATAAGATTTTGGTTGTTGAGTGATATTTGGGTTTTTAACGGTGGTAATTTTCATGTCGGTAGATGCCATACTGCTATTATTCATAATTGATATCCTTGCTCGTGCGCCCACTGAGTCCGCGTCTGACAAACCCAGATGCACACGATGAGGAAAGTGGCGAGCAGTTCCAAAACAAAGGTTATTTGGTTCTATGACGCGTGTAAGTATATTCAAACAAATGAAGAAAGGACTCACGATAGTAGGTTTTGTTCACTTTCACTACAAACTTTCGAATTTATATTTTAGTGCTAAAATTCCAACTTTCATTTGAATAATTTCAGAGCTACCTAGAGAAAACGTTATTTCTACTTAGTACAGGTCTGGACTCCAGGTCGGTTTCTTGTCCGCAGGAAAAATGAATAATCAAGAATTCTATCATTGACATTTTTTAAAAAATTTTTTTGGATTACATTACAGTAGTATAGGAATGAGTACTTAGTACTAGGTTTGATGACTGATTGTTTTCATAATAGGCTTGTAGTGAGGTTAGGTTAGGTTAGGTCTAAGGTGAGTGGGTCTATTCGACCCTCCACCGCAACCTACAAGGGTTTATTGTGGCTCACACCTATTCACAATTTTTCAAATAAACCCAGCTTCTTAACGAAGCCGATAAGTTTGTATGGTGAGTGGTTTTTCAGGTCAGATGGTAAGAGTATGGTTCTGCTGAACTCTAAGAACCTGATTCGGTCTCCAGCGGGGCAGGCACAAAGTAAAGCTCTGCTGTTTCATCATTTTCCAAACAGAGGCGACACACACTGTCTTCCGACAGTCCAAGTCTCTACATATGATGATTCAAACGACAATGACCTGTGAAAAGGCCTGCTAGACATCGTAGTTCATCTCTACTGAAGTCCAACAACTGTTTGGTATCAAGCTTCAAAAGGAGAATAAACGCCTTGGAGTGACCTAATCCTGGAAGATTCTGCGAGAAGTTCATAAATCTGCTTGCCATCCAGGTGTTCAATGTTTTTTTGGCAAAGCCTGAGATGATGCCAATGACAGGTTCTGGTCCGATGAAGCTGTTTGCAGCACCCTCCTTTGCAAGAGAGTTAGCAGCTTCATTATCTTCCAGGGAAGTATGGAAGGAATCCAGACCAAAGACAATCTGTTAAGTATTCCTATCGAGTAGAGTCGTTTTTTGGCAATTTGCTACCAATTGAGACATTGCTCGGTAGAAGCCAAGAGCTACCAACGTCGCTTGACTGTCCGAGAATATTTTCATTGACTTGTGTGTGAGGATGGATTCATCCAATCTCTCCGCACACAATTCAATAGCGTAAATTCCCGCTTGAAATACAATCGCATAAGTTCCTAGGCAGGTAGATATGTCTATCCTGGGTCTGCGATTAAAAACACATTTACCAGAATCAGAAGTTGTTTTTGATCCATCTGTGAACTATCTGCTTCCAATATTTCCTTATCCCGGAGAATCTAGTCCTTTCTACTCTGGAATAGTACTTTACAAGGCAGTTGTTGTGGAATTGGCAGCGGTGGTAGTGCGCCCGACTTACGATCGGAAGGCCGTGGGTTCGATTCCCGTCTCGACCAGATATTTTTCTCGAGCGACTTTATCTGGTTGAAGCTGGGATGATTCTGCAACCGTCTTAGGAATCACACATTGAAAGGTAAGACCTCGTTAGTCCTTAGCTCGTACAAGTTTCTCAACTTCTGAGAATTGTCTTTCGTATGGGGGCGACAGCTGATTAACGGAAAAACAGAAACAGAACAGTTCGTAGTTGACAGTTGAAGGGATGAAGTCAGAGGTCATTTTCAGAATGCTGTGACTTCCAGTGTCAACCAACAGTCTGTTGCACTCTGCATTAAATTTATTTGTGCATATGGTAATGTGCACAAGTCTGTATGAAGTCTATCTTGCCTCTCTCTCCAGAAAAATGTGTAGAGGAGGTAGACTAGAAGGATCTCCATGGCCGCCGCCGGTGTGGTACTAATGGCACCACTGATGGCCAGACAAGCCCGTCTCTGTAAGCCAGAGAGCTTCGTATGGGCCGTTTTCTGTAAATCCGTCGGCCACCAGGCAATTGAACCATAAGTCATCATTGGTCTGATAATCATCACATATAAATCTAATGGATTTGTTTTACCACAAATCCTTCGACATGTCCGTAGATATAGACTTGTAGTTCTGTAATATCGAAATCACCAACTATGAGAGACTGATACTTTGCAAGTTGTCAAAAAATACAAACAAAGCATCGTACTGGCGGAATATAAATCATAAAAATATATTCAAACGTAAGATTGTTAGTTATGGTCTACTAGATAGTTACAGTCTACTAGTAATTTGAATTAAGTTCAGAAAACACATTGAATTATTAACTCTACAGTTAGTTCCTGAAAGTGTCCTGCTGCATTATGAGGAACAAGGTGCAGTATCACTGTCTATTCTCAGCTCCCATTGGTGAATTATCTGAAAATTTCCAATAAGCCAACATGGTGCGACACTCTGAAATTTGACAAACTAATTTACAAAATTTACTAGAATAATTAAAGACATCTTCAAAATCAACAAGAGATCGATACAATGTAATGCTGAGGAATATAATGAAATTCAGCCTCCGGGAGGTGGAGACACCAAACAGGAGTCATAGTGGTGAGATTGTTCAAAATTTCTATGAAAAAAGTTGACAACCGTACAAAAAGTGTATTAAAAAAATTGTGTGTCTCGGGATGTTCTACAGAAGTGATACCTTAAACTTATCTTAGTTGAACTATTCAATATTGAAATTGTTCGATTTTAGAAAAGCTTAGGTTATTACTCAAATTCTATATTAATATTTATTTGATAATATTAGGAAAGGTTATTTATTAATGAAGAATTTTAATGATTATTCTGTGTACGCACATATATTTTAGCTACCAGAAGCCAATTGTTACTTTTGTAGGATTAAATAATGGTACTTATTATTTAAATAAAATTAGTATCACCATTTGCAAGCTACGTTTCACATAATAGAAGAATATTACGTGCTTGCTGGTTAGATTTCCATAATACTGTCAACAGTAGATGTCTAACGCACACTAAACACTGAGGGTCTGCCCAACGAGAGACAAGGAGCCTGCCTTCTGCTGAAGTATTCGTGAGAAAAAGAGAAGCCAGACAAACTGGTGCTGTTACGCGTTAGGTAACGAAGCGGTTTACCCCCCCCCATAAGAAGTTATCACATCAAAAATTGCTTTTCCAATTACGAACTCATCTTTCAGCAATATCTAGATCAACGACAACCTCTCAAGGAATGTGTTAAATGAATTACTGTGTGAAAGATGATTCTTGGTGTGATTATACCACCAAATATATATGCCAAGATGAACTGATTTGATTGCTCGAAGAATGACAATATAACTTCAAACTAATCCAACGTGGCTGTGATAAACAATAAAACAATGGATGAGCGGCTCATATTCAGTGCAATATATTCAGTCAGTAATTTGATTGTCTCATGTTTTTTCCATCCGGACCCAGCGATTCATTAATTTTTTTTCACTTCATTAGTTGTTGTTGGTTCGAAGTACATTGTGCGTAATTTTTCAAATATTTTTCGAATCACTATTGTTTTCTTTCTGCTGGTGTTATCTTGGAACCTATTTCAGAGAAATATTTATTGAACTCATTATTTCATAATATTTCCATATGGTCTGTTACCTGTTTTTTGTTCAAGATAACTTCGTTTACGCATAACTCATTTTTTACAATCATCTCTGAATCAATTGAGAACTCTCCATACAATTTCAGCAAATGGGTTGTTAACGGGGGCCAACAGCCAAATTAGCTCGTCAACTGGGGTGTCACACCTATAGGTGTTTCCCCTTACGTCTCGCTTGCATTTACGCAGTTTTCTCAAATACTTTTCTTAGTTCTTCACGTTTTGTCTTCAATCGAGGACCGCCTGCCCGCTACTGATGATGCTTAACAGGCTGAAATAGCTGTCCACAGGTGGCTCTTGAGTTGGAATCAATTTTGGAGTTATTGAATAGAACTGGCCGAGACTTGATGAAAATCCATATTAAAACCAATTAATACAGTTTATTGTAGGATTTTCAATATAAAGGGTTTCACGGAAACCGCGACACGTGTTTCGCAATACAATAGCTTCCTCAAACGTAAACGCTTGATAGCTTCCCCAAGCGTAAACGCTTGGTAGCTTCCTCAAGCGTAAACAATTGTATATTGAAACATGAGCCGCGATTTCTGTAAAACTCTTCATAGTAAAAATCATACAATGAACTGCAATAATTAGTTTCAATTTTAGAATGATTAGAATATTACTAATACATTTATCTTTCCATTTTGATAGAATTAGTTTCAACTGCATTGAGCTTTCTTGATATCATATCATAAACAACTTTTCTCAGGAGCGAAAATCATTTTTACTGAATATGTAGAGAACGAAAGAAGAATTTTCAGAGTTAACTACATTTGAGTTTCACTTCGAAATTTACTACACATTGGAGTTCACCACACTATATATTCCACTTCCAAAATCATATGTTTTTATTAAATTTTCCATGGCAGTGAATATGTCTGCGAGAAGGAAGTAGTGAATGGAAAAAATTACTCTGAGATCATGACCGCAGCCACTAAATTTTTTGAAGCGAAAGGCGAGGTCAAAGCAAGATCCCACCTACCCCACGCCTGGTAAATCCACCAATCCAAGAGAGAATATAAATTCCGTCCAACTAAAAGAAAATCTCACCAAACATTTTCAGACTCGGATAAAAGTGGTTTCTCAACAACGCTGAGACGCACTAGCACGGTAGGCTCGAATCATACAGTCAAATGGAAAAATCAATTCAAATTAAAAAAAAAATCCGACACTCAAAGATTCACCTGACTTAGAAGCAAGTGGGGAGAATACCCTGAGGTCTCTCAGCGGAACATAGCTGAAGGAATGTTAAGTTATCAATCAGGTTACGAAGATATTCAAGCTATTGGGAGAATATCTTATATATCAACAGAAGGAAAATACATTTGCTCACTTACTGAAGGAGATATCAGATGAATAGGTAGAGTCCTGGAGAATAGCGACTTTCAAGGCACTGAGGGCATGGAGAAGCCACATAGTGGGGAATAGTAGAAATTGAGTGCAGCCCAGTGCAGGGGATGAAACGGAAACAGGCTTCTCTCTATCACTCCCACTTGATATCCCTGCAGTAAGGGTAGAAGGCCCTTCTTGAATCATGAACGAGGAATGTGTCAGTGTTTTTATTTACAGCGCTTCGCCTGATATTTCAAATTCACAGTGGGATTTGAATAGTTGGAAAATGCTTTCTCTCAGTTGATTTTAGGAGATCATCGGAATATGAAGTGTGAAAATACTCCACTGAACTTCGGTTCTAACAATCACAGATGCAACTAGAAGAATGTAAGAAGGAATGCATGCAATCGAAGTTCTACGAGGAGATACTACAAGACACAAACAGCACTGCTTCGATTACCAATGCCAGCAAAACTAAAGACAGCCAGCTAATCCCTTACCTGAAGAAAATATCAAAAAAGGTGAAATAATCCTATTTAATATCCTTGCTCAAACAGCAAGAGAAATTCAGGCCAAACAAATACTGAGGAAAAACAGTAGAAACGACAGCAACAACAGTGAAACGCTAATCAATGCAAATACTATACTGAAGTATTCAAAAACACTTCATTGTGACATTTTTACTGAATAGTTTTACAAAAACATAACACATGTTTCGCCATACAATGGCTTCTTCGAGCGTATCTTTACTAACAATATTTTACATTTCCGATGCTCAATATACCTAATTTTACAATTTGAAGTTCCTACATTTCAAGTACCTGAGATGTAATGAATTAAATTACCTGGGCTAATGTCCTAGTTTCCACATTTAAAAAAATATTCAGTAACGGAAAGTTAATCAATTCTAATTGATCATTCAGTAAATTATCCGAATTTTTGAAGATTTTAGAAGATTGAGTTTCATACTTTTCTCTTCTAAATGTAATGCGTCGTATTCATGATTAAACTCATGTCATTCTGCTAACAGGTGGTTTGCAAATGTGGAGTTGGTCTTTTAATGTACAAAACTATTTCTATACTCTTTAATTCTTCAGGAAATTGTTCTCCTAGTTTGGCCTCAGGTGATCAGGAGAATACACTCTAAGAAAACAGAAACGAAAAAAATCAGGAGGAAGTCCGACTCCCCACCCATATATTTAAAACCGGTTTTAATTATGAATTTCTCTCTGGAAAATGTTTCTCGTATCGCTTCGTTCATAAATGAAATGAAACAATTTTCGTAAAGTAGATTATGGTAATCTTACTTTAGAAAATATCTATGTTTATATATTTGATAAAATAAAGTATGTATTTTGAAAATCAATGAATGACTGGTTTTGTACATATAGTGATGATAGGTTTTTCATGATATCTGCTATATTCGACGCTGGATAGCAAAAAAGTTTTATTTTTGAACAACCAACTTCGATTATTATATCGATAGCATTTGAAATTCCGATATTGAATGATACTATCATAACTGTAACATTATAGCCTTTTTTAAATTCAGCGTGATATCATCATTTTGGTTTACTCTGTTTTGAGTCTCTAACATGTCAAATTTTTCGGTGAATTAGTGATTTATCTTGTATCATCCAGGACTGTATCAGCTTCATATATCTGAATGGTTGCTCGATTTGAGATGGCAGAGCTTCAAGGTTCATAAACTATCGAGCTGACATTTGAACAAATTTCAATTAATTGAACTATGTGCATCATTCAACTCATCAAAAAAACCGGGCTCTTGTGTGTCAATACTCATATCTTTAAAATCATTTTTGAAACGATAATAATATGTATGAAAACGCTTGAGAAAGCTATTGAATAGAAAAACACGTTTTGCAGTTTTGTAAACTGCGCAGTGAAAAGCTCACAATGAAGTGTTACTTGATTTAATTTTTTGCCTTCATTCGATCGTTAATCCTTGAAAGTGAGATAAATATTAACCAGGTTTTGCCTTTCATTTTATAGCATGGAAAGTCAATGAAAACAACATGTCAACAAATATCAGAAAGTCCGGACCTGGACCGCTCGATTTATCGTATAAAACAATCGGATAAAATTGAAAACTAATATTTGCGAAGACAGTAAGGAGCCGATTGGACTTTGAAACTTCAGAATATATTTTCTGTTCAATTGAAAGTTCTTGATTAGTAATAGAGTTCAATTTCACAAAATTGTAGATTATCTTTGCAACTATTGGAGTTTTTCTTTCCTTTCCTTTCTTTGTGCATAAAATTCGGTCGTAAAGGGATTTCCGTCGTTTCTAAACCCCAGTGTGTCTATAGTATCCGTCAATAAGCCACCAATATAGGATTAGGAACATTCTCAGTCGACCCCAGCGGTCAGACAATCTCAACTGTCCTCATCCTTCCTTCTCAAAGTCCAATATTTCCGGTCTTTCTGGCAATCGCCCTAGTTCAGCTCGTAAAAACACTTTTTATAGCTTCTCTATTGGTTATTTGGAGATTGTCAGACGACCGAAGCTTTTTCACAAGACACTGATGACGAAAAGTAAAAGTGAAATATATATTGGAGATATCATTATCGATTTAGAAAAAAAACCGAAAATTTTATTTTGTGAATTTAATTTTCAAGTGACATTTGTTGAGTTTCAATGATAGTGTTGGGTGGAAAAACATACAAATCTGATGAATATGTAATTTGAGGACTTCATAATAAATTTATACTTGAATCACAACCATTTATCTAAGAAGTCTCAAGGCATAGTCAACATTGGTTTCATCTATCGCTGATTAAATACAAACAAATATTTAATAAACCCACAAAAACAACAAATACATGATATAATTTATTCAAAACGCATTTAACTATATGGTGACTTCCTCCATTACTCGTACATCAAACTATTCTACAATGTCTTTTGAGTAACATATGTGACAGTAGATAAATGATTGAATATATTGAAACAGGTAAACTCTTCTAGGAAAACAGTAAAATATTGGCTTTACATGTCAGAACTTGATTAGATAAATGAATAATTCTGGTAAAACAGATTCAGAAAGCACAATCGATACAATGTTATTTCTAGAAAGGAAGGTATTATATGAATATGTTCAATAATTGGTCTCTTCATATGATGCAACGGAGTCAGCAGCCTCATTGCCTTCCATGCCAGTATGGCCAGGAATCCAGACCAGAGACAATCTGTTAAGTCTTCCTATCGAGGAGAGTCGGTTTTGGCAATTTGCTACCAATTTAGACGTTGCTTGGTAGGAGCCAAGAGCTTGCAACGCCGCTTGACTGTCCGACTGGTTGATATCTCTGCCCTGGGTCTGCGACTGAAAATACCTGCACCAGAACCGTAAGGTGTTTTTGATCCATCTGTGAAGCAACAACTATCTGGTCTTGATATTTTCTTCTTCAGAATGCTGTGACTTCCAGTATCAACCAACAGTCTATGTACCTACTTGGCAGCAATTGTTCCAAGACTCTGGAAAACACTGCAGCCTCATGGTTTGAGAAATTTGATTTCAACTAACATTTCTATCAATTGCGGTATCACAGTGATCTGAGGTTGAACAGATCTCAAAGAATTTTCTTGTAGCGCTAAACCAAAGAATAAGGCTAGGCTAGCCTTCAGTTCATCAGGTTTACACCTGAATCAGATCACAAGCGGACGGTACAAAGTAACAACAACGACAGAAAACGCAAATTCACTTACTGAACAATAAAAAAACATCACCCACAAAAATGGTATTGAACTGCCAATGAGGATTCTCGTCAATAGGAAAACCTAACGAAATGTTTCTGGTTTGCCTGTAATGAAGCAGCTTGCAAGCAGTTTCATCAGACCAGATCTGTCACAGGCATCGCTCAAGATTTTGCCCGATAAACAGTGAATAACTAGACTGAAAAAAAGTTTCAGACTCTCGACAGAATCTTCTATTTCAGGGTATCCAGACATCCTTCACAAAGTATGTCTCCAAAGGATTGTTGTATCACAGTAGGGGTGACCTATGTGGTTTAACAGGGCTTCTTATAGGTCACTGTTCTGAATGATCATATGGAAGATGAACCTACAGAAAATATACTTTGTGCTAATCCACCGCTACGAAATCCGGTGGCAAAGCTCCACTTTCGCCATCTAACCTGAAAAATCAGTCACCAAATAAACTAGTCGGCTGTGTTTAGAAGCTGGACTTGTTTGATGGAGTTTGAAATGTTGTAAACCACACACTCTGAACTTAACCTAACCTAACTTCTTCTTTGTGATAATTACCAAAGCAATGCTAAATGATATTCAAAGTACCGGGAATTGATTACAGGAACGTACAGCCTTCAAAAAAGCGCCTTCCGAAATAATACACTTACGCCAACGAACAACGCAACCACAAAAAAAAAGTTGTTTTTAAACTCATAACGCGCTGCGAATTCTCTCTTGTGTCCTCTATCGACTAGAAACGGGTGCCACGGAACGATAAGTTGAGTTCTGAGAAACATCAAACAGGGCCATATCGGGAGAATACGGTGGCTGTTCGATACGGTTTGTTAAGTTGGCCAGAAATTCGTTCACAATGATGGCTCAATTGGAAGACGTTATCCCGAAGCTTGTTGCCTGGTTTGCATATCAAATTCGTAGACACATGTCTCCTCACCAGTTACAATCCCTTCACGCGGGCTTTCAAATAATCGATTCCTGATACTTTTTTAACACAATGTACAGGCTATTGATTGCAGTTATATATAATGAATTAATATGATGATTTCACATAACTTTTTAATCCGATTCAACTAACTTGCATACCACTCGCTGATCTCTCGACTAATTCCTAGTCGTACCTTGGTACCGTCGTAGGAAATACCCCGAGTGCTTGTACTGCAACTACACGGATTGATAGTTTGCGAGAATTCTAATTATTTTATGAGTCGTCCCCGCCGGTAAAACGATTACGTGTTGCAATTACACGTTATGAATGCGTTCCGATACGATTTTTGCGATAAAATTGTCGTGACAAACGGAGGACGAAAGTTAGTATTGAGGTTGAGATATAGCGAAGAAACGCCGATCGTGAAATTCAACGTGAGAACCGTTGATCAAAGTTCCTTTGGTAGCTTTAGGGTTTTATGAATAATGTCTTCCAAGACTTCTCAAGTAGTCTTAGTCATCTCCCGATGATGGTAACATGGACATCGAAACGGGAGTAAAGAGATAGTATTTTTACTTTTGATAGGAAAAAGTGTTTGTTACCAGATTAGTAGAGAAGATCCTAGACGAATCAAGCCTCTAACGTCAATAAAACTACTCTAGTTTACTAATTCAAGCAAACATTACTTGAAAGAATCAAAAGAAAAAACGGCGATGAACATCATTCACGCAAAAATTACTAGCTACCTGGTTACAGGAAATTTCAATTTCCAATGATGCGTCACTTAGAAAACAATACACTTGAAAACAAATACACTTCGAGTGGAAAGCACTAGGTATCAAAGAGAGAACCATCTACAGCCACTTCCAGTCTGAAAGTCGCAAAGTCATGAAAGGTAGCAAAGTTAGGTTAAGAAGTTCTCATACCAAACAAAAGTCACGCGACATTTAGAGAGTGACTGCAACAAAATTGAAAACAGATCCACTTAGCTGCAGCAGCATAATGGTACCAGACAGAAAACCATCCACAACTACTTTCAGGGAACGTTCTTAAAGCCGAGCCGGAAAATCATGAAAAAGAACAAATGTTTAGCAGCAAAGGTAGGTTAAGAAGCCCTCATACCAAACAGGGTCAAACGTGTTAGATAAGCATCAGTCTCTACACTTAGAGAGTAACTGCAACAAAATTGAAAACAATACTTTGGTGCAGCAGCATGAGGTACCAGACAGCTTGCTGCCCAAGCAAAGTTAGCTTAGAAAGCTCTCATACCAAACAGGTCCAAACGTGTTAGATAAGCATGAGTCTCTACACTTAAAGAGTGACTGCAACAAAATTGAAAACAATACTTAGGTGCAGCAGCATAAAGTACCAGACAGAGAGCTACGTTCTTACCAGACAGAGGAACGTTCTTAAAGCCGGAAAGGCATAATACATGATTCACTAACTCACCGATAGAGAACAATAACCAAGTGTTGAACTTTCTAACTCAAATTTTCTAAGCATATTATCTAAGACTATGAAACTGTCAAAGTTTTTTGGTGAAGGCAAGACTATCGGAAGTTCTATATATATTTCCTGAATGGTGTATTTGAAAAAAATATTCAACAGGTGGAAAGCACTTCAGAAGAACCTCAGGAAATCCCTTTTTCTCAAACGCAATCCTTCCCGACCTCAAAAAATCCCTCTATCCATCATTTAACCCCTTCATAGACATCGTTAACCTTTCTGGATCGGATCCCATCGGCAAGACGTGCGCCTCGTTTTTTCTCTTTAATTTACAACTTCCGGCGACGACGTTTAATTGCCCATTAAAAAGACTCGAATTCAGTGGTTCATTCACTGCCAGTCACACCAGAGATACATAATTAAGATTATACGCACACATCGGACGTATGGGCTTTTTAGCCTCAGTGACCTCGAAAAACAATGGCTGGTGAACTGTCGTCCAGCATGGCCAACGTCGATATGTCACCGAGTCGGAAATTCTATTTGAACCGTTTTGGAAATGTTGGCTGGTCGAATGCAGATACTTTGAATACAATGCTAGATGTAAAAGCGACTGTACCAAATCACATCCAAACGCGGTGTAAAGCATACCAAGCATGAACATGCAAAGCATTTATTTATTGTTCAAAAACATCTAGTAAAAAGGTAGCGTTTTTCTTACTCAAGCTTGCCCTTTAGTCTGATGAACAAGTTCAAAAACATGAAAAATGGAGATAAAGGTCCTAAGAATATGAGCGATAGCTCATTAGATTCGGAATCACCTCTAGAAAAATGTTTTTGAAGGATTTTGGTGCAGGTAAAAAATTGCAATTGTTATTAACAGAATAAGATAAAGAATATATTTAGTTTTTCGTTAATAATTCAAAAAATATTAATATTTAAGCAATTTAAAAAAAAGCTCGTTAAAGAGGAGGAAATTTCCGATAAAAAAGTCCCGACTCCCGAAACTCATCTCCATTATTTATAATTTGAATTATGAATAATTTTTTTATTTTTGTTTTTTCATTAATTTTTATTGTTTTTATTTTATTTTAATTTGACGTTGAAAATAGGGTTCCGCGCGGCTGTTACGGCATGCGTGCGCTGCCGCTAAAGAGAGTTTATCAAAAGAAATACTTTTTTTTATAACATGAAATGTCATTTTAAAAATTTAAAAAAAATCTCTTCTCAACACTTGAATGAATCGAGTCCCGTAGAAAAAAAAGTTATATCACCATTTTTCAAAAAGTTATTCAATTTTTAACTAACAAATTTTTTCCCAATTTCCGTTGGTATAAATAATGGGATAAAAGGTGTAAACAATTGGCTAATAAATTTTAAACTTCGTGAAGCCCTTTTGATATACAGTGTGACCGATTTTTAATGGAAACACCCCCCTAAATCCAGTGGCGTAGTGATTTTTTCAATAAAAAAATCGCTAATAAAAAATCCCGACTTTCGACTAAGAAAAAATATCGTAGTATGCCCTGAAACTTTAATAAACATTTCAAATATTGTCCCCAGGTAGACCTTTTAGTACTTGACATTTAAAAAAAAAATTATTAAAATTGGTTTACAACTTCAAATTTTAGGGGGATGTTTCCATTAAAAATGGGTCACACTGTATATACAACGAATAAAGATGAACCAAAGACTAAGTCTTGAGGTTGACCATATGTCAGGTCGCTTATTGCTTCTTTTTGTCTTTTTTAGCAAACACTCGTTTAACAGTGATACTGGTGAAAAGTTGTTCAATATAATAATTGTTCTACTGAGTACTTTAACTAGAAAAGGAAATTCAAATAGTGCAATGAAAATTAGGTAACTGCAGATAAAATGACCGTCATGGAAAGTGTGTCTTTTATTTTGAACATATTGGAATCATTTTGACATATTTTTAATGATATTTTCAAAAACACTGAAACTCAGTGATTCAAATTTAGGTTAAAGCCATAAGCTTTACTAAAAAGTAAACAACAAATAAATTAGAAGCTTCAAAAAATATTTGTCACAATCTTAGTGGACGTACATCTAGCATACTGTATATATCTCGTGGTGTATTTCATGAGTTCGGACTTCCATTGTCTAATATAATATAAATTGATTTGAAATCCCTGAAAAAAATTAATAAGATTTCCCGGAAAATAACAATTTTATTAAACAAAACACTGAAATTACAGAGAAGTAACATACAATTAAAAAGAATATTCTCAACTTTTCAGTTCGATATTCTTTTAAAGCATGTTCTTTTATTTTTTATACCATATTTATTTTTCATTTTTCAGTTTGGTATGCTACAAAAGCGTGTTTTTTAGTCTTTTTGAACTATATTTATTTCATCTAAATTTTGAGATCAATCAGCCGTATATTGTTCAGAAAAATGACTATTGATATTATCCGATTGCGGAGAGGGTGCCTGAAAATCAGCTACCAAGCCCAAGTCAGCAGTCGCGCGTGTTAATGAAAAAATACTTTTTGCAAATGAAGAAATATATGTCTAGTGAGTTCAAACTATATCACGGAGGTTAGGTACAGAGCCATCTGCCCGCGAATAGATCAAGCAATAATGTCGATAATTATGTCAAATGCAGATCCCGACCTTGAGAGTTACAAATAAACAAACATACAAACACACATACATACAGGTGAAGCTAATATAAAGCGTTGTATAAGGAATAATAACGGGAATAACATTTCACCTAGTCGGCCTCCTTCTCATAATATCACTTCAATTTATTTTCTACTGCTTTTTGAATATATACACTTCCATCAAATGATCTTTCAGAGGAATAAAAGATTTCGATGATATCTTGCAGACATTTTGTTTTATTTGAATTCAAATATAGAAAGCGCTTGATGTAAGACCTTATAAAAGTTGATTTTTGAATGGTATCTTCATTGTATGTCAATTGAATATTTTGACTAGATTTGTAATTCCCCAGTTCGCCACAATTTGAGTTTTTCGAGTTATTTGAACTATTTACGAATAACGAAAGATTTTAAACAGATTTACAGAGAAGACTATCATTTACTTGATCTGCAAAACAATCTATTCTGAATTATCGTTGAAACTTGATCAAGTGAAAATTTGTTCAACCAGCCTCACCCCATCCAGTTTTGAATTATCATCATAATTTATTTTTATCAAGAGCTTTGAACGTAACAACAACCCCATTCCAACATCATTTCACACTTAGTTTCCAGGAAGAACATCATCCAATCTAAATCACAACGAAACCCTTTACATCAATTATCGAACCTTTTTGTCGTTTTCCACAACAACCTCACTAGTTCCAGAACTGCCTAATTAGATATATGAATCTCATTGTAAATTGAAGGGAAGTAACATCACTTCATTACTAAAGAGCGGACCCTATCAGCAGATATATTTTCTGTAGCAGCAAAGTTTCAATGACAAACGGACACTTCTTGTCAAGCCATTATGATACCTAGAAAAGAGAATGTTACAGCAGGACATCGCTGAAAATTCCCCGGAGAGATGTACCATTCAGATAGTGGGGGAGTTTCTGAGGGATCCATAAGTTTCGCCGTATCAGGACACTGGAGGGGTCATTTGAAATGACCTCTTGGAAAGTAGTGAATATTTCATGGAACTAAACCGATTTCCCAGCAATGCTTTCAACGTGGATTATTATTGATGAGTAACAGGATTATTCAGGAGCATTAGCGAGTTTTTTCGAGATGGCCATTAACACTTTTGCTTCTATTTTTACAATTAATATTTCATTACGGAAGCTGAGTCTTTTATCGCTTGATGCTTCTTCCCGTATTTCAGGGAGCGAAAACCTTTTTTGTGAAGGTATAATCAGTACTAGATATTGCGATTCATAAAATTATCATACATTCAACGTAATATTGTGTTTAAACGTTACTTCGTGAATTGCTTATTTTAGTTCATTTTGGGTTGAAGAAATATGTTTGAAAAAATATATATGTTTAAAATATGTTTTTTCCGTTAACCAGCTATCGCACCCCTACGAACGACAACTCTCAGAAGTCGAAACTAATGGATACCCTGATTGATCAACTCAACAATAATGAATTCTTCATAATTGCATGTGCAGATGTCATAGTTATCTTGCAGACCGGCAAATTTGTGAACACACTATACCTTGGTACTATCCTTGACAGAAAGCTAACATGGGACTCTCATCTACAGAGTAGAGCAAAGAGAGCATATGTGGCTTATGAGGTCTTTCACCCCGTCCGGTCACCTGGATCTATATGCAATAATAAGACCTATGTTAACGTACTGAGCCATTGCATGGGGACCGAAAGTTCTACAAGCAACGTCCATCCAAAAATTATATCGAATACAGCGACTGGCTTGTTTAAACATCACAGGAGCCATGAGAACAACACCAACCGCGGCAATGGAATTAATCACGGGTCTGATCCCTCTGGATCTGTTCGTTAAGGAGGTTGCGTTAATGGCCATGGTACGATTGCACATGGCTGGTGTAAACCTAGAAGTAGGAATGGGTCGATTGAGGCTGGGCCTATGGCGGGAAGCGCTTACTGCGCAACCTCTGCTGCAGGCAACAAGTGATGCAATTGAACCCAGGTTTGTGTTTAATAAACCC
>WOGO01000894.1:0-20300 GCA_015342085.1 Leptinotarsa defecta | reverse complement strand
TGGCTTGTATGTGATGTTGATGTTCAGTGGTTTGAAGACGTTTGTTAGTTTTTTGGTTTGGTGTCCTACGTACGTAAATGCTGTCCATCGTTGTGTTATTTTGTCTGTTGGGGTGGCTTGATCCTTGTTCTGTATTTTTTGTTTGATTCTGTTTTCTAGTTTATCTTGTCTTTTGGGTGTATCTGTTTTCGTTCTCTATTTGATATATGATTTGGTATAAATTAACGAAATAAATCAAAAACTATGTTTCAGCATTGAGGAAGAACACCACTCGAAACTTAACTACCTGGACATAACCATAGGATACAACCACAACAAAACACAATTTCAAATGGTAATATACAGGAAACCTACACAAACAAGCTCCTCCATGCCCGCAAGTTCAAACCATCCACCCTCACACAAAATAGCTGCCTATAACGCATTCATGTATAGAATGTTAAGGATACCACTCAGCAATGAAGCCAGAAACAAAGAACAGAAAATCATATGCCAAATAGCGAACGAAAACGGATACACCCAAAAGACAATAGTGCACGAAGTTCAATTAGGCCTAAAGATATTCATACAATTAGCGTTCCATTTTTTATTCAATTTCAATGATGGACCAATAGATGAATCCATTAACCGGTGGACTTAATAACTCTTTCGATAGACTATACATTTCGAATATCAATAATTTTTCACTAAATTTCATGTTGCTTTACGTGATCAAAATGTGTGGAATAATAAAGAACTTTCCTCACTTTTATTTCAAGTTCACTCTGCTTGGTGAACACAGTGGCGTCAGCCCGAGTGTGGCTACCCTGATTGTTTACTTTTAGAACGATAAAAATAAAATAAATACAAATTTACTTTTTTCAACCAAAGACATGACAATGTGGACTGGGCATGACGTCACTTTTAAATATATTCAACCTGCAGATCAGACGTCTTGGTGACTGCGTCACAAATCATATTTATGACAAATCGAATCCCAAAATTTTCACATGGAAATGGAAATATACAACATAAAATATCATGACGATACGTTTGACTTAAAGTGTACGAGTGTCTATATTCATTATTACGTCATTGATTTCAACAAAAAATTTCGAATGAATTGCTTCAATCAATAAAAGCGCACTAACGTTTCTAATGTAATAATTGCCAATACATACATCTTTTTAATGCAATGGTGGACTCATTGATGAATTAATTTGAGTACTCGTCTTCTTCTCTTCTGTGATGTGGTGTTGCCGGTTTTGGACGTTTTGGTAAATGAGGGATTCGCAAAAAACCATAGAATTAAAAAAATTGAAAAAGAATAGCAACTTTTTACTATAACTAGTTGACTACTTAAAAAGATGTTTGTTCATTAGTGTTTTTATTCCAATATTCGATATAATGAAAATATGTAACACATGGGGTCGTTTCATCCAATCGCCTGTGTGTTGATAGTGTCCTGAAAGATATCCCAACTTTTCAAGAATGTCAGTTAATTTTTTATTTTCAACAGAAAGAAGTTAAAGACAATGGCAATATCCCAAAATGAACCAGTTCCTATTCTAAGAGAATGGGCTCCTCTTACAGAATTACTCAACAAATTGCCATTGAAAATCCAGAATGGTATATTTTTTCAAGAAGTCAAACTTTCATGTGTGGATATTTTGCCAGAATACATAGCACTAGGCACAAATGTAGGAGTAGTTTACTGGTATGATAGGAGGAAAAAGGATTTACAGAGGCTGCGGTGTGAAGTATGTTACTTTTTATTCCAAAAAGTATTTTTCATTTTGACTACTAAAACACTGACTAACATATACATTTTCTGATTTTGAGCACATAAATGTCGTAAATTCAAAAATTTAAACAACTTATTTGCATATCTATTTGAGCCTATGTCCTGTAACATAACACCGAATATGTTTGGCTCATTGCTGGGAGAAATGGTAATCTCCAGAAGTTTTGACCATATCAATTATTCTGTAACATAACCAAACTAGGTTACAATACAAAGCTGCACTCAACAAGCAAATATATCATATGATTCAATGACAAAACATTGACAAATGTGGTTTGGCTTGTAACCATTACTTTTGTCAAATTTGTTATGGATAACATACAACTGGTCTGTCTGCACTGGCGCTAACATAACGTATTTAGCGTTACCGGTCATTTGCTATAAATGGATAGGCGACTATAGAAAGAAGTTATTTGGTATATTGTTTCATATAATGAAGGTGCTTTCCATTAGTGAATATCATAGTCAATAAATGTTGAGTGAATTTTCTCATGTTCAGTGATTGTCCTTTCCTTTTGTCTAATCTGTTAGGAAGTGTACAAGAATATAGATATTGTTACATATGAAAAGTTTCCTGACTATATTAATGGCAACAGTTTCCATCGCTTTAAAAAGCAGATTGAAATTGATTCCATCTATTTTGAATGTTCGATAAGTATATTGAACAGAATTTTCAATCCGTTTTTCTAGCAGATCAAATCTGAAGAGATAAATATTGTAGTCCATGAGAATCAGTTTCATTTAATTTTATAGCACAACATTCCAATAACTGCCTTGAAAATCTTATCAACAGTGGATTACATGGTGGCTTGTGGCAACAAGTCAGGAAATATCAGTATATTTCAAATTCCTAAATCTCATTCTGAATCTATACCAGAAAGTCTGAGACCTAAAAACAAACAAGTCGAAAGGTATACTGTGATGGAACTTCACAAAGCCCCTATTAGTGCCATAGAGTGGTCAAAAAATGGTATGAACCTTTTTTCTGGGGATAAAAATGGGTGTATAGTTTCAACAGAAATAGATTTTTACATGGTAAGAAGCTGTCATCTATACTGACTGTTCTTCATGCTTGGCATTTTTTCAGCATATATGCAAATCTGTCGAAATTTTGAATGAAAGTTACGAAGTTGTTCAGCTAAGCTACAAGAAACAACAACTTCTGGTTTCCACAACTTATCGAAGCATAATTTGCAAAAAATTTGAAAAATGGAAGGTTTGTCAAGTGGGAAAAAAGGACAGAAAAATGTATGTAAATTATCAGAAAACTAATATTTTAAACAATATTTAATAGTCATTCTTTTCTTTTAGAAAAAAAAAATGATTTTGTTGATTTATTCATCAGAATCAAGCTGTGAAACAGGCGCATTTCAAAGTTGAACTCATCAGATTCAAATAATCATTTTGACATTTATTCTTTTTAAGTTCAGAATACATTGAAAATTGATATTTGAGATGAAAATTAAAATTATTGAACAATTAAATACATTGAAATTATTGTTTGACTTTCAGGCTTGGTAGTTTTGGTGGTATAATTTTTCAAGACAGCTGCAAACCATTAGATACATTTCTCTATTGTACAAGACCCGGACTGAGAATGTGGATATCTGATATTGAAGGAAATGTTGAGAAAACTTTACTTTTCAAAGTAAGTACAATTTTTTTCTACCCATTAATTTTCAGTACAATTGGTTTACAGGAACTTCTTACAAAAGAATGCCCTGAAGTGCCATTAATAAATCCGCTCTCAAAAAATTTACGTTCTCTAAAGCCACACAGGGATGCCGCTTTTGGAATTTTATTACCTTTCAATGAGAGGTTGCTTTTAACTTATAATAACGATGTTGTGTACATACTAGATCCCCAAGAAATGACGATTTTATCTACAATATCTCAACTTAGAAGGTTAAATTCCATGAATTAGCAATAATTTATGATTTTATAACCTATATTTTTAGCGTTTTAACTGTAGCTACCCATAAAGATGAAATATTCATTTTGGAAGAAGATCGCAGCTTGATAAGGATTTCCTATAGACCTGAGTCTTTCAATGGTGAGTTTCAAATTTAATGTCTGATACCTACACTAAGTCTTAATCTTATTGTTACTAAACACAATGTTAGATTTGTTTGAATGTGGTTGACAGTGTTTCATGGTGAATTTTATTAATTCGGGTTTCCATTGTCTAATATGATTCTACTATGATTCAAAATTTATGAAAGAACAAATAAAATTAGAATGAACAGCTAAAATATTAATTATATTAAACAATAAAACATTAAATGAAAATACAATAAAACGAATAAAATAATCAAGATACAAAATGAAAATGACCACAGAGTAAAAAAGAATTGAAAATTTAAAAATAATAAAAATAAGCAAAAAATAAATTATAAAAATATTCCAAATCAAGTTACTTCACGACGTTTCATTGTTGGTATCCACAATCGTCTTCAGGTGATGACTGGACTACTCCTCTGGCAGATGACTATTTATAGGTCATTCGAGCGCTTTCTTCTATCCCCTCTTTTCTCTTTGTTTTCACCGTTCTAGCGGAAGTTGACCGTTATCCGCTTGATCACAGGTTTTCATATGTTGCGTATCTCTACGGTAGCTTGGTTGAATGCATCGTTGGACAATATATATGCAGCTTCTTTGAACTTCCTCTTAAACCAGTATTCCTTCTTGTGGATAGTCTCAGCATGGGACCTCTTGATGTTATGTTGCTCTGCTATTTTCGATTTGCTGGTTTCTCCTCGCTGTTTTCTTCTTGTACTCGGGAATGCGAATTTTCAATGGTTCCGTAGTTTCATCGATATAGGATTTGTCGCACCTACAGAGTATTATGTAAATGCAATTTTTGGAATCGCAGACCGCGTTTGGTGACCAGGTTTTCGTGAGGCTGTTACGGATGATGTTTCCGGATCTGAAACAGGTTCCTGCTGGCCGTGCTTGGAAATCTCTTGCCTTTCCGGCCTCACTCCTTTGTCAATCAATTCTTGTACGATTTTCCTTTTGCGCTATGGTGGTATCTTGCCTCGTCATGAAGGTGGGATCAGCCTCGGAAGCTGTTAACGACCGTACCACACCACGGTCCGGTTATTCCTTACATCTTCTGTCTCCATCCCCAGACAAGGACCCTTTCAAGTTGCTACCCTCTGCTTCATTGGAAACCCGAAGCAGCGGGAGGTAGGGGAACTTATCTCCTTATCAGAGCTGTCCATAGAGGAGGATCTGCCCGCTACCTCGTCACGTCTGGTAGAAACTTCTTCTCCTGGTAACTGGGTATCCTTGTCCTGGCGTTGACAAAATTTGCATCCTGATGTCATGCACGGTCTTCTTGAGGCTATCTGCTTTTCCGGTGTCTAATTTCAAAATTGTAAGTTTGTAACCTTTCTAGTGACCTGGCTATATGTCCTTCTGGGCTTTTGAAGTTGAGGAGCCACCGAAGTGTTGAGTGGTCTGACCTGATCAAGAATTTACGGCCATATAATAAGGAGTGATAGTGATTCCACCGCTTTAATCAATGTAATGAGCTCTTCCTAGTGACGCAATAGTTCATTTCGGATGTTTCCAGGGACTGAAATAGCTTTTGACGATTTCTCCTTCGTATACCTGAGAGTACTGCCCTTATTCCATATTGGACTCCTCACTCCTCAAGTTTGACAGATGTTCGTTAATTTTTAAGGTCACTATAGGTCACTATAGGTCTTCAGGGACCAGGTAGTTTTCCAGGTAAGTCCTCTCAGCACCAACTCTATCAAGCGTTCAATCGTTGTGGGTACATTACATTATCTATTGCCGGTGGAAAAGGCAGTCTTCTCTTTATCCTCAGGGCGAACGGTCACCTGCCAAGATTTTCAAGGTGTCATTTATCCATCCAGCCAGCCTTCAAGTATGCCCACTGAATATATATGAAGTTTCTTTCTGAACTAATGAAGTTCGGTGTTTTTTGCCTAAAATTTCATGAACACGTAATGAAGTGTGAGCAGGTTATCGTGGTGCAAAAGCCATAAACTGTTTTTCCACAAATCTAGGATAATTACGCAAACAGCGTTGAACTTGTAGATAGTACTCGTCGTTTAATCATCTGGCAAAAATTCATGATGCACTATGCCAATGAAATCCAAGAACACAGTGAGCATAACCTTCACATTTGACAGTACTCGTCGAGGCATTTTTGATTTTGGCTGAAAACCACTTGGACGATTGAACCTTCGTTTTGACATCATAACCGTAAACCCATGTTTAGTCACCTGTTTCAGTAAATATGCATCGTCGTTAACCTCATTTTGCTTCCACGTATTTCATACCCAAAACATTCAAAAAAATCATGGCATGGGACAATCAATACGTCAACATAATCAGCGACATCTCTGATTGTTTTTCCACGTTTTTATCGGTTGTTGATTGTGCGGGGCTTTCGTCATCTTCAACGTCTTAACGGCCATCTTGGAAACGCTTATATTACTCATAAACTCTTGTTTTATTCATAGCAGATTCGCCATAAGCCTTTGACAATATTTCATAACTTTGCTACACTTCATTTCTTTTTTTACGCAAAATTCTTCTTTAATCCATTTTTTCTAACGAAAATCGCCGAGCTCTTAAGACACATCTAACCTAGCTGCTACCACAGACATAGTAAACAATGAATACAAATTTTATCGTACTTCCGGGACATGTATAACATGATGAAAAAAGTAAAAAAAAACAATCGGACTCTCAAAATAGGAGAAATTTAAAAATTATCGTTATTTTCAGACTTCATAATTACAGAATGTCATTTGAGATAAATGTGAAATAATTTAACGATAATCGGCAAAGAAAAACGTTAAAGTTGAGGTATAAACCTGTGAGGCAATAAAGCAGATAAATATAAAAAGGCAAAAAGCTAACTACCAATTTCTGTTGAAAATATTGAAAAACAATTTAATAGCAGAGAATATTGTATTTTTTTTTCAGAGAACTTTATATCCTTTGAAAACAAATCATACCTTCCTCTAAGTTCTTCTATAAAAGAGCTGACAACAAAATTACAATCTACCAGTATTATCTCTGCCATACCTCCAGTTATGGAACCTAGCTTTTGCAGTGACGTTAATATTCATATGGATGAAGTAATGGTGGTGAATGCAGAAGAGGCTAGAGAATCTCCTGTAAAACTTCAAAGCAATCATCCAGACTCTAAGAAAAGGTTTGATGAAATTGGAAGGCAAGAATTCGAAGAAGAAATCCTATTCAAAAAAAGTAAAAAACGAAAGAAACGATCTAATATGACTTTTAGCAGCAGTAGTTTGAGTTCAAATAGTTCTGAGGAGAAAGCTTCAAGTTTCACAAGACCTACTATAATGAATCTAAGTGCAGTTGGAGCTTTACCTGATATGAGGAGTCCGGAGTCAATTAAGTATGACATTGAATATAAAGAGAAAATTTTAGCTGACGTTTTGAATCTAGATAGGGTGATCATCGGTAAAAGTGATATTAACAAAGAGAAACTAGATTGTGATAAAACTAAAAAGAATAATGAAAGTAATTTTGAAAAGAAAAGTATTAGTCAGAATCAAGAATTCCAAAATGAAACAAGTTCGTTAAGTGTTGACAAAAAATCAAAGGAGGAAATACTTCTAGAAACAAAGAAAAAGTGTGGGGCAACAATTGAGCATTCCAGTAATGTATCTTTCACAAAACTAAAGGGAGATCTAACTTACAAAAACCCTAATGATGATGTCAAAAACAAAAATCAAGGTGATAAAACCCCAGAAAACAGAAGCACAAAGGATGACCAAACTGTAAAAGGGGCTGAATTTGTTGTAAAATCTCTTACAGAGCCAAAGACATCTAATGATATGCCAGGTATGTCAGAGTTGAAGAAGCTATATATCTAAATTGAATTTCATTCGATTTTTATTGTAATAACCATTTTCATTTGAATATGCTTCCTCCGATGCTGTTCTTTAATGAAGGCATTACATTAATATTGATTCTTTCAGAATGTATGAGTATTCCAAACGAGTGGAGATTGTCCGACATTCAAGTGAGAGAAAGAACAATCAGTGTCTTGTCTGATAATTCCCTAAGTGACTGGGAAATAGTTTAAAAATGTTTTATATCTCCATTTTGTTTGCTAGTCACAAATGTGTTAGTTATGTTGATATTATTTTATTGCCAGCTTTTGAAATGGTATGTACTTGATATACAAATAAATGGATTTCATTACTTTTTTAAATGTTCAATATATATCTGATTTTTTTGCTTACATTTTTTCCCTTTTTCATCTAATCTGAATTTTTTTGATGAATTCAATTCAAATTTTGAAAATAATAACAAAAAACTTACACAATAGGTGCAAAATAATGAGCCAAAAGTATAATCAGACATCTGTTTCAAAACTCAAGCAAATTTTTTAATGATGCATAGGAGTAAATCAATAAGTAAATTTTGTTTCAAATTGTCAAATAAATTCTACTGCCGTGTGAATTTCAAGAGATCTGTGGCAAAATCAATTTTGGTAAAATTTCAGATAAGCTGCACCACAGGTTTTGAAAAAATGTTTGTGTGTACTCACGTATTTTAACGTGTAGAACGAATCTGAGACTTATACAGCCCTCCAAAATTCAAATTGCCACTGTTCAGCTTTCTTTTTGCACAATACAAACAATAGAATCACAAGTATTCAATCACATCACACGTTTAAAGGTAAGACCTCGTTAGTCTTTAGCTCGCACAAGTTTCGACTTCTGAGGATTGTCGTTCGTAGGGGTGCGAAGACAGGTTAACGGAAAAACAGGTCTTATTTCACCATCTTGGACAATTTTTAGTTTCAATTCAACATTTTTTATAAAAAACTTTATTATTGACAAAACTTTTTTTTCAATATCACCAGTATATAACTTTACCATGTAGAGATATCACCAAAAAACGAATCCATTGTTAAATCCAGTTTTTTATAGGAAAAATGATTATTAAACCGAGAGTGTCAAAAGAAGGTGAAATAAGATCTGAAGGTGATGTGGTTTAAAAAATTTGTTTTTCCGTTAATCAGCTGTCGCCCTCATACGAACGACAACTCTCAGAAGTTGAGAACTTGTGCGAGCTAAGGACTAACGAGGTCTTACCTTTTAATGTGTGATTCCTAACACGGTGGTGGATAAATACTTGTGATTTTATAGTTTCGGAACTTTGGAGGGCTGTAACTCTGAATATAAGGGAGAGCACCGATTTTTTTCCGATTCGTAATTTATATGTCAAAATATATAGGTACATATTTTTTTTTAAGGGAGGGTGTAGGATATCTGAATTGTTGCCTCAAATTTAATGTATTTATGCTGTTATCAATTGAAATGATTTGCATTACAAATACCAGATTAAAACCTCTCTATCCAATCCATCGACCCGAAAAGTTGTTATCGAGGAACTGTAGCAATGAGGAGGAGCCTCATCTTGCTGGAAAAACTGACAAATTGAAATGTCCTTCGCTATTTAGGTTCACTTTTGAAAAGAATGATCCTATAATATGGTTTCCCCAAATTTCTGCCCAAACATTTAGTTTCTGGGGATATTGGGTGTGAATTTGGCGTGCCTTATTGAGATTCGAAAAATTCAATTTTGTAAATGAGGGATTTATGTCACTGAAGAATTCTGAAAATGTTTGTACGGGTCACTCCTGATGCTTAGGATAACTCAGTCAATGCAGTGTAGTCTAGAACTGCAACAGTAATGCATTTGTTATTGACTATTTCATACTCAACAGTTTCTATGAGTTTAGGTAACAATTCCTATACACTATACAAGCGGTCAAACCGCGGATCTAATCCGCGGTAAAAAAACGCCGGTCTGGTGCCGTGAGTTAATCCGCGGCTCCAACGAAAATGCGGCGAAGCCGCAGTATAACCCTTGCGCATCCGATGCCGCGAGTGAATACGCGATGTAAATCTCGGATTTGCTTCCCAGTTAATCTGAGTTCGTGGAATTATTCCGTGGCTCAAAATTTCTTTTTATGGAAATGAAGCGACCTGTTCATTATATACAAGCGTTTAAGCCGTGTGTAGTAGCCGCGCATCAAATCCGCGATATAAACAACCGGAAATTTATCTAATGTCGCTAATCAATCTGCGGGTAGAAACATTTTTTAAGGAGGCGAAGCGCCCGTGGTTTCAATTTTCAGTGAATTTAATTCACATCCACCGGCATGAAATCTCCCACGACGTGTCTATACGTGTACAGACTATACTAGCAAATAGACACATCTGAAGAAGTTATTGTATAGAGCGTAACATTTGTTGCGTTTTTGTCATACTGTTTGGTGAAAATCTCACAATAGAGTGTTTCTCGAATACATTATGGATCAGCCGATAATAATTACTTATCAAAAGCAAATATTTTTGGAAGTTTATGTAGTCCGGATAAGATTTTCCGCATGATCCACGTAATCAGTACATCACTACTACTGCCCTGAGAAGGTGTTTATTTTTACCAGAAGTCCATTGGTTAGTGTGTTACAGTTTTGACACTATCGAGACTCGTATGAAATTTGTCAGCGGTCTCTCGAATGCCTCACATCAATTTTGGCGCATTTGCAATATAAAAACTGTATCATGTGTGTTTATATGCTAATACCATCCACCATTATTGTTTCGTAGTGAACCGAAAGCAACACAAACACATTTTTTTGACACCGCCATCGATCGTTCTGATCCGTACCTGCACATCTGTCACACAATACGGATACAGCCGATCTTCCAATGTGTCTGTGACGTTGAGCCATCAGAGGCCGATCATTAAGTACTATCATCTTTAGATGAATCACCCACAATACCTTCATCACTCAGGTTACACTCATCATTTGCGATGATATCTCTTTCGACGATCTCCTCGTGCCCAACCTCCTCCTCCACAATTTCCCCTTCTTATGGGATGTTGTTGGGAGCTCCTTTACCTCGTTCTCTGATTCGTCATCTGTCCAATTATTTTCGTCACCAAGTGATATCATAGCTAATACCACGCATCACTCTATCCGCTTATAATTAGGAGAGAAGAATATGAGAGCTCACTCGAATTCAATTTTTCTATTTCTGACAGTAAATGCCAATATGTCTCTTCCAAAAGAGACATTTTGGCATTTACTACACACTACATCTTAACAGGCAAGATGTAGTGTGCAACAATAGTTACGGTTATTATCCTGAATCACATTATCTATGTACTGGCATATGTCATAGATGTGTGTTGAGAAATCCAACCCCACTTCCGAAGAGGACAAATGCAAGTTCAATTCCTGGAGTAGAACACCACCAATGCTCCAAATGTTTCAAAGAGATTGTGTGTAGTAATAAGCACAAAATGTTTGGCAATAAATTGTGAATTACCAGTCCAACGTTGTTTACACCGTAACAAATACGTAACAGATTGTTGGAACATTTTATGTGATACATGTAGAAGTAGTTGGGAATTGTGTGAAAATTTTGGTAATTTCTACCCCGATAGGATTATCCACTTTTGCGATTCTTGGTGTAACTCGTGATGAGCAGATCGAGAAATCCATGGTAATAATGTACATACACTCGAATACCTTTTTATACTTACTGATTGGCACCATATTTTATGGATGGTTTTACCTCTGCAGACTATCGATGATACGTTGAACTCGTTATATAATTCGTAATTGTAGAAAGAATATTCAAGCACTTGTAATGACTTTGAAATGAAAATTCTCTATAAACTCAACTCTTCAACGTTCTGATAACTAGTCCTGCAATTTCAGCCTTCTGGTACTTATTCATTAGCGATGAGAATTATAAAATTAGTGCCACGATCAAATTGAAGGTTTTTTAAGCATATTTGAGCACATTCGCCACAGCTGCAGTAACCGAATCCGCAGTTTTATTTTTTAATTGACTAGACCATACATACTTTAGATAACAGTTGAACACTATGAGTATGTACTTACGACCTTTATTTTCTTTAGCGTAAGGTTACATTTCCATCAATCTGCCACAAATCCGAAAAACTCCCTATCGGTTTTCGTCTGGGGAATTTTCGACGAGCTGACTCGCCCACAAGCTACATCTTTGCGGTACTCATATTATTTATTCGGAAGTCGGTTCCAACGAAACTGTAGAGGTCAATTGTCCAGCCCCCCAGTGTTCAGGTGGAGCTTTGATGTTAACAACTCGCTTATCGATTTGCTCAACTGAAGTGGTGATGGCGTGTGTATTCCTACTCATGGTGAATTGCAGTTCGGTTATTCTTGATTCAATTTACGCTATCACGTTATGAATGGGTTCAAAGACATTCTGCAGCTGCTTATTCTGAATGTCATAATCCCCCTGTGGTCTAAGAATGAATCCAATTCCAGATTTCCAACAATTGAGGTTGGACGTCCATGGTCAATCAACAACATATCCAGCGTTCAAAATGACAATGTGGTGTTACTGAAAGAACGTTCAAAGTCAAAGCAAAAAGTTTAGAAGCCACCGCGTCACTCAGTTGGATGTCGTCAAAGGTTGAATCCTTTAAACTTCAAGATAACCGCGTGACATGAAGTGTGAATCAAGGTCGTTCAAGGTTAAACCCAAAACACTTCCCCAAAAGTCACCTTGTACATATCACATTGTGATTTTGCTAAATGTCGTTAAAAATCGAAGCAAAAAGTTTAGAATCCACTTCGCCCACGAAGTTGAAGGTCGTTCAAGGTCGACTCCTTAAAACTTCAAGATAGCCGCATGACTGGCTCGAGTTTATTCGAGAACAAATCAAATTCACCTTGTCAAAAAAAGTGAAGCGTGAATCGATCAAGGTAGTTCAAGGTAAAACCTAAAACACTACCTCAAAGTTAGGTTTTCTGCGTCGTGTGACGTAATCAAGGTCAAACTCAAAATATTCCCTAAAAGTATTTTTCTACGTCGCCATGAAGATAGAAAAAAATAATAGTAAAAAAATGAATAAAAATTAAAAAAATAACATTAAATGAGAGAAAAGAAAAGGTAATAAAAAAATAGAAAGAACCAGGAGAAGGTTGGGATTTACCAATATGCATAACTTGAAGAGAATTTGGAGTCGTTTGAAATCTTCAAAAAAGTTTAATTTCTCCCAAGTAAGAAAATCGTCCTGAACAGTCCAATTTTACAAAATTCCCAACTTTTCGCTGTTTTTTCTACTTGGAAAAGTTGGGAAATTTCGGGTCGTGAAGATAGAAAAAATAATAGTAGAAAACAATAAGCACAATATTATTTAAGTGTTGTTTCCTTTCATTTGTATTGAATATTCCTTTACGTGGTGGAAGACCAAGGACCTTGCTCCAAAGTAGAATAATTCCCATTATTGTTTTTATAATCACCAAAATTTATTTTTGTTTGTGTATACCCTAACGGGCATAAGCATTCAGCCAATCTTTGGATAGCTAAGTAAGAAAATGAATATATCATAGTAGTAATTAATCCCTCGGCTTTCATTTCTTCGAAAGTTCAGAAATTTTGCTGGTGGGGTTGGGAAAATTTGGATTCCCTCCCCCCCGGTTTTTCTTTTTGCTACGGCCCTGCCAACTAGTACTACATTCACTGTTCCGCGTGTTTATAATTGAAATGTCAATACAAATGGGAGTAGTTACAGATGAGATAGTTCAAGAAATATCACGAAAGATTAACCTACATGATTTCATACAGCCATCCAGACATTTCGAAATAATCACCAGATACCATCACTATTGCAGTTGATGTGGCCTAGGAAACATGAGTATTTTCCTATTTTAGTGAGTGAGAAACGTTAATTAAATTCGTTCTATGCCAGAGGAACCAGTTAAACAGCAAACTCTCCTGCCTCCATAATAAAGTTGATTTTTTTTCATGAAGTTAAAGCAACAAAAGGAAATCATCAAAAACTCTAAAGTTTTCAGCAGGAAACTCAAAACAGTCTTCCTTAAAAAAGTAACCAACCAATGGCAACACGTTTTATTTGAGGACAAAACACAAACACTACAGGAAAATCCTTAAGGCGGTCTAAGAGCGGTGCCTGTCCGAGAGTAGCGATTCACATTGGATTGAATCGCTGGAGATTGAATCTATTTGGAAAAACATTCTCAGGAAGTTTATTCCACATAAACGCAGGTCTCCAAATGAAAGAGTTCTAAAGCAGTGAACCTCAAAATGATGAGCAGCCGCAGTCCTTTGCGTATTTCTGATATGTACCGCTCTTGGTGAAATCAAATGTGCCACTTCTCTTGAAAGTATCTATAGAAGAGAGACAAATCACCAACCTTTCTTTGATGTCCCAAATGACGCAAATGATATTCGCCTTTCCAATCAGGCGGATGGCTCTTTTCTGGATGGAATCCAGCAGCTTCAGGGTATGTTTGGGGGCGAAGCACCGTACATGAGAACAATACTCCAAAGGTGTACTGACAGGTGTAATATATACACATATATAGTAAATAAAAATTGATAAAAGTTGAAAGTTTTTATTGACAAAACATGTTCACACAGAAACCAATTTTTTTCTTCAACTCATTGACTGTGGTGTGGGCCTAATGTTTCTCTGACAAGAGATTAGGCGTTAGGCAAAGTGATACTTTCATATACGAGAAACTTCAGACCCCAGACCCCTTAAAAACAAAAAAACTGAAAATTCAATAAACAGTTAATTGAGATTCAAAATATTTATAGACTTTACAAAAAAAAAACGAAAAATTTATTAAAAGTTTTCATTCATTAAACTCATTATGAATGGTGAATAAAAATTCAAAATATTTATAAACCTCACAAAAAATCAAAACTCTGCTAAATGTATTCAAAAATTATATTCCTTACATGAAATTGGTTAAAGAGAAGATGGTGTTAGTGCTGGTAGATTTTCTAATTCATGAAACTCTAAAACTCCTCGGTTCCAGCAAAATTATGTTGCCACTCTTTTGTGCAGAAATACAAAGTTTAAAAACCATATTTCATATATAAATAAAGAATTATGACTATGGATAAACAATGTTATGAATGGTAATCTCTAGTTTCACATCGAAAGTTTTTTTACATCAATTCCTACTCTTGTTGAGTCAATTAAATCCTGTAAAGCTCCTAAACTGTCAAAACATAAATAAGTAACATAACAAATATAATAATTTAATGAATAATGATTTGAAAAATTGAAAAAAATCATAATTAGTATCATTACAGGTGAGAAAAAAATAATTTTTTGAAGAATTCACTCACTGTAAACCCACCACTCTTTTTCATATCCTTCATGAACATGATCCAGCAAAGCCATTCTTCTACCATCACAGTAACGGTACTTATCCTGCACCTTTTGTTTTATATCTATTAGATTTTCTTGAGTTATATCCCTCTCCAAATACTCACTCAATAGCTCAGTAGCTCGTTCAAGATCCTTTTGGTTATCTTCAAATATCACAGACTGATTATTCTTCTTTAAATAATATGCAAAAACATATGTGTACATTAGCGTTTGCCGACACTGGCATAGGATGTCCACAGCCTTTTTCAGAAACTGCACTTCAATCCAGCTCATATTATGTTGCTGCATCTCCTCCATTTTATCTTTCACAGATGCATACAGCTTGTGTTCAAATTTGAGGGATTGCATATGGTTCATATAGCGATTGCAGTAAAACAGATATCGCTGAAGAGCAGATCTTGATTTTTCTTGAGCATCTCTAGCTGCTTTAGCTTCATCTTCATCATATCTATTACAATTGTACCAAGAACTGCCATGAGGTTCCCAGGGACCCAGACAGACCCAGCAAAAATCTGCCTTGCAATTCTGGTTTTTACAGACCATGTGATTACAGCCACCATCTTTTTCTATTGTAGCATTGCATTTTGGGCATTCTTTTGTATTTGCTGCTATCCAGTTTGAGGTTTCTGAATCATCATCACATTTTTTTTGCCATCTCTTCAGAAGAGGGCATTTGACAGGATCATGCCAGTTTTCACCACATGCAAAGCAAAACACATGTCCACAACGACAAGCTACTGGTTTTGCTTCCACATAAGTAACCTGAAATAGAATAAGCATATACAAATCATTTGAAACAGGCATTATACCCATTAAATGAAAATTGTAAAAGTACATCCGATATAAGCAGATTCACGGTGGATGGCACATTAGATGTTTCTGGTGAACCAGACACCGGATCACTTTGAAAATTCAATGGACATTATCTACCCAAACTAAAATATTTACGACAATGTATTTTTGCCACTTCCAATAGAAAGTAGTAGTAATTTTGATTTTTCAAATGGAACATCCTGTATACAGGCCGTTTAACATTGCTATATTCTAAACAGTAACAGATACGAAGACGTTTGAAATGGAAAAAAAGGTAACTGTCATCAGGAAAATTTAGAGGACTCTCGCCCTTCTCGAGTTATACGAGAAAAACCATAAATGCTGTTTTTTGTTTTTTTCTAATGGAATTGTTATTTCGTAGAATATTAAAAATGAAAAAGGAAAATGTTATTGAATTCGAAGTGTACTATGACGATGTAATAATAAATATTAGATAAAACGTTTCGTGTTAACATGGCCACCATCAACTTTTTTTTTTAATACGGAGCTGTTTTTTTTATTACAGATATTGATAAAGCGATACATTCACATTTGATATTTTTATAGCGTTTCATTTGAAATAACAACCATCATCAGTGACAAAAATCAAACAGAAAAACAATTTATTTTATCATGAACTTTTGGGAAAAATTAAACTAATACGGAAAATCAAAGCTACATGGCAGTCTACATTTCTTTGTTGAATGCACATAAGTTGTCGGTGCAGACAATTTCTGTGACAATTTTCTAGCATAATAGGTGTAGTACTAATACATGCATCCCCTATTTTTTGTTTGAGATGGTCGATATCTGTACTTGGTATTGAAAAAACTTTATCCTTTATGTATCCCCAGACAAAAAAAAATCTGAAGGAGTAAGATCTGGGGATCGAGCTGGCCAGTTAATTGGTCCATTGTTTCCAATCCATTTTCTCGGGAATATCGCATCTAAATGTTCCCCTTACTATTGCTGCATTATGGGGAGAACCGCCGTCCTATTGAAAATATTGTATTTCATCATTATTCAAATGACCATCGTATAAGAAAGGGCCAAGGATGTTTGTTCCCACAATTCCCAACCAAACATTTATTCCAAACCTTTATTGGAAATTGGTTTCCCTATGTAAATGTTTATTTGTATTATTCCACCTATAACGGATATTTCTGTTAAACCAACCATTGTTGGTGATTGAGCTGATTAACTTTGCGTATCCTGTAGCATTTATATTTATTCTTTTTCAAAATAGTTCATGTGGATTTTACAGAAATCCCCATTTCTTGGGCAATTTCTCGTGAAGAACAACCTTGATTAGCATAATTTTTGTAACTGGCCAATCCTACATTAAGAAAAAGATGTTTCCACTATGAAAATTTTTATGTGGTAATATTTGCTTACCTAAAACATTTATTTGATTCCTCACACTTCCAGTAACCACGCATTTTCTTGTTTTTTGTTTCGTCAAATGCACCATAGTGCCTCAAATTTCTTTCTAATTGTCTAAACATTTGGATGTTCGGAATACGACGATTTGGGTATAGCTCAACATACATATTCCTTGCCAAAAAAGGAATTCTATTTGATTTTGCATAACTAAATAGCATATCAGTCTTTTCGTCATTTGAATACATCTTTGATATGTTCATAAACGTCTCACAGTTCTCAACAGATATTAACAACGCATTAATTTTTCCTGCCATAGAAACCAAGCAAAGGCTACACATTTAAGATGGTAAATAATTGAGATGCTATTTGATCATACCAAATTATACAACAATCGAATTTTGACCAAAAACTGATATTTTCGTAACTTCCAGGATTGAGAATTATAAAAATATTACGAATTATAATTGATTAGAGAGGAATAAGCCTTGAAAGAAGGATTATGCCAAAATGAAAAAGTACGAATTTTCATTGTGTTAGGGTACCAACCTGTTGAATTTATTGGGTTGTCTGAATTATATTTTGAAGAAATCCAAACAATTTACAAAATAAGTAACGACAGGACCGTAATTTAAAATTGTTGTCACTGATGACGGTAGTTGTTTCAAATGAAACTCTATAAAAATATCAAATGTGATATACCCTTCGATTGTGAATTTATTGCTTTATCAATATCTATAATAAAAAAGACAGGTCCATATTTAACAAAAAAGTTGATGGTGGCCATGTTGACACGAAACGTTTTATCGAATATTTATTACTAGACCGTCATAGTACACTTCGAATACAATAACATTTTCCTTTTCCATTTTTTTGATATTCTTCAAAATAATAATTCCATTCAAAAAATACGAAAAACAGCATTTTTGGTTTTCCCCGTATAACTCAAGAAGGGCGAGAGTCCCCGTAAATATTCTTCGACCACTGTATTGTTCCCGATGACAGTTACCTTTTTTTCTATTTAATCGTCTTCGTATCTGTTACGGTTTAGAATATAGCAATATTATTTTCGGAATCTATAACAATTACCAGACAACTTTTCTTGATATTTCCCTATATCTATCTGTTACCGAAATATGAATTAATTTAAATTTTTTCTTCGGAAATCATGATCTCTAAAAATGCTGATATATTTGAGTTAAAGAATACTATGGTACCCACACTTCCAATGAAGGGTGGTAAAAAATACAGTTTTTTCGTTTGTTTGAAAAAGTGACTGAAAGTTGATTATTTCAAATGAAACACCCTGTGTATTATTACAAATTCAAAAATTTGTTAAAATTAGCTTTCTTTCTATGTATGTCATACGTATACGTAACTAGTCAAGTTTCGTACTTATGAGCACTTATTTGTGAAAATGTCCCTTCAGAATGGTATTCCCATTCGTATTTTGTAAGAAGGCCTTGATTACTATTTGGCAGTAACCGTTTGACATTCTCCTAATAATATTGACATTTTCGTCACTTCAGAAGTTTCAGATACATTCAAAACCATGGAACAAAACTATTCAAACGAACTTCTCATGAATTTGTTTATTATTTTTGGACAGTGTGATAAAATTATCGGCAGGACATGTAGAAAGTTCAACGAAAGGTATCCGAATATATCGCAAATGAACATTAACTGTACCAAGTCGCCAAACAACTCAATTCACTTATCGGCCTATTTAGCTGAGGTGCTGATGGTGAATTGCAGATCAGTTATTCTTGATTCAATCTATATCTACGAACTACTAATACTACTATATGTTAAAACAAACTCAAATTCCTTTATAATACTGAATCAGAAGTCATTTTCTTGAAATACCTTCGCACAGAATAAGAGTAATGGAATACAGTCCTAAATTATTGGAAAGTAAGGTTTTCAATGAATTAAAAATATATGTTCAAAATATGTTTTTCCCTTAACCAGCTCTCGCACCCATACGAACTACAACCCTCAGAAGTCCAAACTTGTGCGAGATAAGGACTAACAGGGTCTTAACTTTTAGCCTGCCTGAAAATTATAAAAAACTCACCCTAGTAGATTTTGAAAGAACTGAAACATTTAATGCTTTGCAGGTTTACAGTCAAAAGAAAATTTGATATTTTTCTTTCTATGTTTTATCTAAACTATTTGTTAAAGTCAATCTCAAATGTATTTTTATAAATGTATAACATGCCTTGTGGTATGTTTCTTATACCTCAAAGTTAAGATTTATTTATTCACTAATGTATTATTGTGCACTAATATTTTCTAATTACCTGAATTCTACTGCCTAGACCTTTCTACATCATACTTCATATGACCTAATTTAGAATCAATAAATATTTCATTTTATTGCATGAAAAACAATTACTACATTTATCCCAATAGATTTCAACTGCATGAAATGAAAATATAATAGTATATATTTTTTTAATTTGCATTCAATTACATGGTCCAATGAAAACATAAAAATATTTCAAATATTATATATATATATAATGAAAATTATTTGGAAAAGTTCTAGTTCAGCTCCAGGTTACCATAAGTAACAATCATAATTGTTCACATGCAAATATTTTTTTTAAGTTAAGAAATGTTGAAGCAGGTATATATTGAGTTTTGTTTCGAAATGAATATAGTTACATAGTACGACATGATAGCTCGATCTCATTATAAAGCCACAAGGATCAATTCTAGGTCCATTGCTGTACATTCTCTATACCAATGAACTACAAATGGACAACAACTTAAACACTATACAATTTGCTGATGACACAACCGTTATCCTTGAAGAACAAAATGGAGATGACTTGGAAAGAAATGTGTTCGATGCTTTAAGTACCCTGGAAGCTTGGTTTGCACAAAATCACCTAAAGCTGAACCCTAATAAAACACAGGCAATCAAATTCTCACAGTCAGCTGAAAATGATTATACTTTTTCGGATGGTAAATCAACAATAACAACTAGTAAAAGTTCAAAATTCCTGGGAATTGAGCTAGATTTTAGACTAGATTGGAAATCTCATCTGGATACTTTGTCAGAAAATGTTGCAAG
>WOGO01000893.1:0-20318 GCA_015342085.1 Leptinotarsa defecta | reverse complement strand
TCCGTTGCCAAGCTTCCTTTTGGTGTCATATGCACAATAGAACCTGCTGGAAGCCCATCCGCAAAAGTGGGTTTTAACTTCTGCCCTCAAATAGAATCATAGGTGGTATTACGTGACCGTACATTTTCCTAGTGTTCTGATCCCACCAAATGCACGCTTCTGGATACTTTTTCAGCCAACACTCGCTGCTGATGGTGTAACATGAACCATCCATGTTATGAATGTTCCCAGGTTTGTATTTTGGGCCAATTCGCTCCAAAAGATTATTCAACGTTTTAAAATAATCATCAACAATAAAATGATTCAGTTTCTGGGCATGCGCTGCGTTGAGCTGCTGTGCTTTTCGCTGAGAAATATTTGGGTGACGTTTCATAAATGATCGGTACCATTCCTTTCCCGATAATCTTTTCTCTGGGTATATTGAACATTTCATAAAATTTTAAACCCTTACGAAGTATCCTAGGAGTAAGCGGAAATCCTTTTTGTGCGAATTTAATTATTTTTTCCACGCCGGCTTGTTGTTGTTTGGTTAGAATGGATTATGCTCCTAATACACGTTTTTACAAGCCAGTTTTTGAGTGGTTTCTCAATGTCCGACAAGAGATATCACTTCGCTGTGACACAGAGTCTTGGGAATGGCCTAGCCTTAACAGTTGTAGGCTTCTTCCATTATGTCTTCTGATCACTTAGCCCTAATTCCTTGATTTTTCTTACCCATATCTGAAAATAAAAATATATATATATAAATTTTTAGGATAGGTCTCAGTACCAGATACAAGTAAATACTTATGCCGGATAATAAGGTCGGGCCTTAATACTTGTTTAGGCATGTAATAAGGCCCAAGCCTTATTACACGTCCAATACGTTTACACTTTTTAAGGTTATCAGAAAGTAGCAATCAATAAATATCTCAAAATAATAGTATACATTAGTTGTTAATATCAACATGAACATACGTACCCAAATATAGACAACAATTTTGTGTGATAATGAAAATATCACCCACCTCTTTGTAGCTAATTTAATAATTCAATAAATAAAAATCCAAGAAATCGGTTGACATCGTGCAGCCAGCTAACGGAAACGCTAATGCGTCTAATCCATGTTTCATTCAGGTCATTTGGGAGCTTCCTTCATGCAGATGGCGGTAGGAGCATAGAATAATGATTCTGGTGTGACTTTTGAATAATATAGCCTTACAACCTGTCTGGCCTTATTACCCAACGGTACCTTACAGCTTTTATGCCTACTTAGTCTGCTAGCTCGCGAACTTTCAGTCGACGATCATTCAGTACCGCTTGGTGGATTTTTTTCACCGTTTCTAGAGTCGTCACCTCAACCACTGCGATCTTGTCTTGGCAACTCGTACGACCTCTTTCAAACTCTGCTTCCCAATATTTCATCCTTATAAACGAAGAAGCAGGCTAACCCAGAGTAGAATCCAGTTCAACTTTTATATTGGTTGGGCTGAGGTCTTTCAAATAAAAAAGTATTGTATCACATAACGATGACCAATTTTTTTTTATAAATTTACCGAAAATGTTCCCTGTAGATGGCTGCCAAACAAATACTAAACAACGCAGCGTCCTCAAACTTGAAAATTATGCTTCAAGGATTGTTTACTTTCTAATACAGTGATATTCTTCAAGCAGCTACCGAAATTTCTAGGTTAGGCCCGGTACTTCTGGGTGTCATACTACCGAAAATGTAAAGCGTTATAAAGAATCATCATGTGGTTCACATATCGAATGAGTTTGATCGAATTCATCAGTTCAAGAATATAATTGCGGTGTCTAAAATTCCACATGAATTTATAAAAATTTGATGTGATTTTTTTATACAAAAGGCTGTGAAAGTATAATAAATATGAGTAGATACAAACTGAAATCATTAAATTCGTAATTTGTCTGATAAAATCAAAGGGGTTTTAGTACATAACGAAACTCTTTTATGAAATTTATCTAGCCTTAACAAAAAAAAAATCCCATCTGAAAATTCAGAAAAAGATCTAATATGCACCTCATATTATAATCTCTGTACTCGCAGAGGGGATGTTGTGGAAAACTTGTTGATTAATCGATAGAAGTTCTGACAAAATCTTGCGAAACTTTTAATCCACGTAGCAAGATGGTGTCAGCATTTCTTTATACTTTTGGAATCGTTTATAAATATTTTTTTATTTGAGAATTTTGTGTCAAGTACTCTAGGTATAATGCAAAGTATGTGCAAAACATGCCAAAAATTAGTTTGTATTATTCGTTCTTGAATCCTTCGTAGTGCTGTTTTACATATTACAGAAATCTTTTCATTTTTTTAATATTTTTTACGGGTAAATATTATAGTTTTGTATTAACTCTATCGGTTTTATTTTAGTGAGAGTAACATGATTTTTTTACCATAATTATCTCTTATTCTTTTTGATAGCATGTTACTAGTTATAAACAGTTGGTGTTTTTTCGTCGCTAAAATAAAACCAAAAATACAAACAATAGTTTGTACTCTTTTGTTTTATTTTATATATGACGTCTTCAGCGGCTGAGAAATATATATTCTTCGATTCGGAGTGATTCATCTACTCATAGTTTACTGAAAAATTTTTTGCTGACTGAGAAATTATTTCAAGAGAAGTTTACTTTATGTTAATTTATTAGGTACTCCATGTTTATATTTTCTTGTAATTGTTATCTTGTTGTTTACTGGAATATTTCACAGGTATTCAGGACCATTTTACAATTTTTGTAAATTATTTTCAAAATACTGATTTGAAAATTAATAATACAAAAAATGAATTTGGAATGCCTGTACGAGGTTGGTCGAGAAATTTGTAAACATGTATATTATATTGAATGATCAAACCGTGAAATGCAAATAGTTTATTATTCAGAACTCAAGATAGCGACCCATATAGGTATTTGTGTTTCGGGCTTATTGGCTTTCTTCAGTTTCATGTACCGTGATTGGCAGCACATTTAGTGCCAGAAACATTCCTCTGTACGATTCACTTTTTCGAGTGCCATATTGTTGAAAGTCATTCGTCGCTCATCTCAGAAAGTGGTGGGAAACCTGAGAACTTTAATATGTACCTCATGTCTGAAAATCAATTCCTATTTAGAGATATAACAATTATTTTTTTGTGAATGTTTGTACAGTAAATGAAATAAATTGATTTTTTGTACGTCTGTTTGTTTTTCACCTTTGGATTCAGTCAACTGTTTCAACTTGAATATTTCAATTCAGAGGAGAAAATGTTGCCATTGAGTTCGATGATATTTCCGCTTACGAAGACACCATCTATAGGAATGACAGCTCAATATTCGAATGTCAAAGATAAATGAAAGAAAACAAACATCATTTTGATAGAAAACAAAGAAAACACTACTGAAATTTGTGAGCGTTTCATTGATCACTTCGTTAATATTGGTTGACAACTCAGTATTCGAATGTCAAAGATAAATAAAAGAAAACAAACATAATTTTGATAGAAAACAAAGAAAACAGTACTGAAATTTGTGAGAGTTTCAATGATCACTTCGTTAATATTGGTTCAAAACTGTCAGCCACCATTGTGACTACTGAGAACACGAGAAGAATGAAATCCAAAATCAATGTATTTGGAGCCAGTAACTTGTGATGAGATGGGGATATAAATGATGATTTGATTACAAAAAAAAAGCCTCTGGACTTGATATTATAACCAAAATTATAAAGTTGAATCAGAATTGCCACCTCTGCTTCAAAAACCCTTCAATATTTCAAGGTTTTGCCGATTTTCAAAAAAGAAAAAAAGATATTGTTAACAACTATAGACCGATTTATGTTTCACCAATTATATCTTGAATTCTTGAGAGTGCAATGTATAACAGCTTACTGAGATATTTGCAGTCCATTTATTCCTTGTATCTGAATCAAACCATATCTATGTCATGTCCATTTCCTCCTATGTTCTGTTCATGTCCTATCCATGTCCTGTCAATTGTGTCATGTCCTGTCGAAGTACTGTCATGTCCTGTCAATGTCCTGTTCATGTTCTGTCTACGTTTCGACCATGTCCTGTCCTGTCCCATGTTCTGTCCTGTCCGTATCCTATCCACGGCCTAGGCCCATGTCATGTCCATGGCCTAGCCCCATGTCATGTCATGTATCAATGTCCTGTCGAAGTACTGTCATGTCCTGTTCATGTTCTGTCTACGTTTCGACCATGTCCTGTCCTGTCCCATGTTCTGTCCTGTCCGTATCCTATCCATTGCCTAGACCCATGTCATGTCCATGGCCTAGCCCCATGTCATATCCATGGCCTAGCCTCATGTCATATCCTGTCATATTTTCTTATGTCCTGTCATGTCCACTATCAACCACCATTGTGACCAGCGAGAGAAAAATAAGAATTATTTATCCAAAATCAATTTTGAAGCCAGTAACTTATGATAAGATAGAAGATATAATTGATGATTTGATTACAAAAAAATCCTCTGAATTTGATAATATTACAACCAAAATTACACAGTTGAATCAGAATTGCCACCTCGTCTTCAAAAACCCTTCAATATTTCATTTGATTCCTCAAAAATCGAAAATTGCCAAAGTTTTGCCGATTTTTAAAAAAGAAGAAAAATTATGTTAACAATTATAGACCGATTTCTATTCTACCAAATATATCTTAAATTCTTGAGATCGCAATGTATAACAGATTATTGAGATATTTGCAATTCATTTATTTCTTGTATCTAAATGAACAAGTTCAAATTATATCCATGTCATATCCATTTCCTGTCTATGTTCTGTTCATGTTCTCACCTTGTCCTATCTATGTCCTGTCGATGCCCTACATTAGGAACTTTACTCCTTCTCATTTATATAAATTCCATTTCGGAATTACAGCTTTTTGGAAAATTAGTATTATTTTCTCATTATAAAAATATGATATATTGCAATAAAGATTCACAAGTAATAGACACACACATGGAAGCCGATTCAAAACTAATGGATATTTGGCTCAACATATACAAATAAACTTTGAATTTTGAAAAAGCCCTGAGAGACAAAAATTTCCAAATTATATTGTTAGGACACAACAAAATTGAAAGGTCCACTAGTGCTCAGTCTTCAGATTAACATTTATGAAACTCTTTTGTGGAATATCCAGATCGATGTCATTCGAAAAAAGTAGCTATACTCATTGCGATTCTATATGAAATAAAAAACTATATTTCTTTAAAGCATCTGTAGCTAATTTACTTCTCACTCATTCATTCAAAATTACAATATTTAATTAATAAATTGATGGATGTAGTTAGAGCTAACAATGTGGTAGAAGATCACCATGAAAAATGAGAAATGAAACTTCGTTACCTCAGTTACATTCAAGTGGTGAAAAAACATGGAAATTTACATTTCTCATTTTTCACAATATTCTGCTTCAATACAACTTTGAAACCATTGAGGAGTTAACTGAATAAACCAATTAAATACATTTTTCATCTACCTTTCTTAGAACCAACTAAAAATCGATAAAAACCAAAGTGCTTCCTTAATTGATATTGATTGTATTTATACATTAAAAGTAGGTATGCATCTTTCTATATTCCGTTATGAAAAATAAAAAACATTCCACATTGAAATTCATAGATCATAAAAGTTTACAAGATCATCAAACATGACAGCTCAAAAAACTATTAACAAATAATCCAAATCTGTATGTTCCAGAAAATACGTGTGTATCACTTTTTGTTGCGACATCTGTTATCGTGGATACTAAACTTCATTATTCCTCTATTCATCATTTTTAGGAATCTCAAAACTGGGGTTGTCATATGCATTGTGCAAGTTTTCTATATTTTGGGTTAGTTCGTCTGGTAAATTCCAGTATGCAGCATCATTGTAATGTGATTTCGAAGGAACGTCTCCAATTTTCATTCCGATCAATACAAACCCTGTAACACAATATAAAGAATAACAGATTTTAATAACATATACTGTGTAGGTGCTGACATCTACTAGCTAATAGCTATAACTCAAACTGATGTGCGGAAATTGCATCGTCCATTGACTGAAAGATGGCAGAATTACGCAAATCTATTTTAGAAAACAAAAACATTTTTCACTATTTGTTGTCATTCACATAGTAACATGATAATTGTAATGGAGAAAATTAAGAAAAAATGGAGAAAGATTTCAGCAAACGTTTAATATATTTTGGTCCATCGTGTCGGACGTTGTGTGATTCGACTGATGGTTTGATTGTTTCAATTCATTCTAAAGGGCAAACAGAGATTTGATGTTCCCATATTTTACATTCCACAAGTATAAAACAAACGGTTTTTGTCCCTCTAAGTTTGTTTTCGGTCGATTTCGTACCATATCTTGCAACATGATATAAAACATAGAGAAATAATTAAGTTAGGTTCACTCATTTCTGAATCATGTGGTTGTATTATTATTATTTATTCATTCAATGCGAAAACCCTATTGACAACATTATGAGGAAAATAGCAAAATGAATAAAAAATATAAATAGATAATTCTTAATTTGACTTGAAATACATTTGTGATTTGACAGAGAAATACAAAACTAGCAAATGAATTAAGTTCTAAGACAACATCTTAAAAACTAACACCATCTAAAAGCCTCCTGTTGAACATATCAAGAACAGAATGACTTGTTACCTGTTATTTTCATTATACTGAATGCAGAAAATATCTCGGTATTGCGAATATTCCAAGCAGGAGTTTTCTGAGCTATACTTTCAATATGTTGATTTCTGTTACAAAAAAGTTACACGAGATGTGTCCTGCCCATGTCCACTCTAAGTCATATCAATGTCCTGTCTATGTCCTGCCCGTGTCCTGTCAATGTTCTGTCCATGTCCTGTTCATGTTCTGTCAATGTCCTGCACATATCCTGCCAATGTCGTATCGCGTCCTGTCAATATACTGCCCATGTCCTGTATTTGTCCTGTCCATGTCCTTTTCATGTCCTGTCAATGTCCTGCACATGTCCTGCCAATGTCCTGTCAATATCCTATTCATGTTCCGCTTACGTCCTGCTCATGTCCTGTCTTTGTTCTATAGAAGTCTTGTCTACGTCCTGAAAATGCCATGTACACGTCTTGTTTGTCTTTTCCATGTCCTGTTTACGTCCTGTCAATACCCTGCCCATGTCCTGTCTACCTCATACGTCCTACCCATGTCCTGTCTATGTCCTGTCCATATCCTATACATATCATGTCTATCTCCACATGTGCTGCCTATGTTCTGTCAATATCCTGTCCATATCATGCCTATCTCCTGTCTACGCTGAAATACAGCTCGTGCCCAAGATTTTTTTAAAGAACATTTACAAATTTCAAAATCAGAATCTCCGAACACAAAAGAAGTTCTGAATTAAAGAAAACCAATTTAACTTATGCCATCTGTTGGGAAATAACCATGTCCCTTATATTAATTACGACGTGCTACATACAGAAAATAATGAACAAACATTGAGCTTACTGGGATCCTTGAAAATTATTAAACGTTGATAAGTAAGTTTCCCATTGAACGACCAAAAAGAAAATGGTCTCTCATCACTGTTAAATTTATTCTAATGCAACGATTTTCTAGACTTAGTCAAATCATTAGTAGTAATAATTTTATCTGCTTCGTACCACCTGGATACCTATCCTCAATACTACCTATTCACCAATTAGTAATCTTCATTAATTAAAGTTTCTAATTTGTATACATTTCATTATACATTAGTGTAGAGTTTCTGTTCACCTGAAGAAACTACTGTGAAGTGAAACGCGTATTGGAAATAAAAAGTCTATATTGTGAAAATTTCTAAGTATTGTCATGTTTTTTGTGCTCAATGATTTTCTATTTATAACGAGCTTGAGGCCCTTCACATCTTCAAATTGTCATTTTGTCACTGTTGGACGACTCTACACATTTGAATCATTGCCGAACTGTCAAAACTCGTTTTTGTGATGAATAGCATTTTATTTATGCCCTATGTTTATTGAACGTTATATCTTGTTCATAGATTGGTAACCTAATACGTCATCACGTAATGAAAAAGTCTTGAACCAGTCTGAACAACCCTCAAAAAGGACAGACACCTCCACTCGCGAAAGTCATTTCGACAAACTTTCCTACGGACCTATTAAAAACTTTTCTAATTCCTCTTTTTCGATAAAAACCTTCCGTTTCGTTCGATGGGTATTTCATTTCACTAATTACAGGATAAAGCCTCACGCGATAGGATGTGGCAAAAACGAGTTATAGACTCTCCGCAGAGACTACACCCGGACGAGGTGAATCCCATCAGGACTCACTCATGAATTGTCCTGGCATTGTTCTTCGCCTTCTACGTTTTGTTGTGCTGGTAATTAATTGTTTTATTCGCTTAGACGTCTGTTGCAGGATGTACGGAGGCAGGTGGAGTTTTAACATGGTTCTCTGCCACTAATCAATTAGAGAACAATTGAGATTTTCGATTACGCCGCTGTTTCCGATCTCTTTCGACTCGGGATTGTTGGTTATTTGGGACAGAATTCGATTCATTTTCCGAGCTGTAGGAATTTAATCTCAGTAATTGATGATCAGGTACATCCTTTTTTTACGGCCCTGATGTTTACTTTATATACAGTTGATTTATCTACTCTAGTTTGAATGAATAGAGCACCAACTAACTGAACTGTTTTCGTATCATAAATCTATACTATCAATGAAATTTTTCTACACTGTACATCCTAAAGAATTGTAGGAAAAACTATCACTTTTATATCTCGCTCCATCTCTACTCTCGCGGTGTTTCTGTGAATAAACTTATTCATTTTGAATTTAAACGCATATGAAGTACCTGGAAGAAATTGTCGGAACCCAATTGACATTTCCAATTGAAAGTACTGTAATATGTCAATTATGACGTCAAAATTGGAATAATATTATATTTAGACCACTAGGTTGAGGGTATTAGAAGGAGGGTATTGATAATAGTCCTTATTCAGCAAAAATCTAGTAATTCTGCACCTTCAAGTAACAGTAATGTCCTGTCTATGCCTTTTCATGTCCTGTCTATGCCTTTCAATGTCCTGTCCATGACTTATCCATATCCTGTTTATGTCCAGTCCATGTCATGTTCATGCCCTGTCCATGTCCTGTCCATATTCAGTTCATGTCCTGTCCATGTACATGTCATGTCCATGTTGTGTCCATGTATTGTCCTGTTTATGTTCTGTCCATGTCCTGTCCATGCTCTATCCATGTCCTGTACACGCCCTCTCGATGTCCTGTCCATGTATTTCCATGTCCATGTCCTGTTCATTCCCTGGCCATATCATGTCCTTTTCACGCCTTCGTCCTTGTCCTGTTCATGTATTTCCATGTCCAGGTCATCATTACCTGGCCATATCATGTCCATGTCCGGTCCTGTTCACGTCCTCTTCATGTTCTGCCCATGTACATAGATATATGTTCAGTTTCTATTCTCTTTCGAACTCTAAGCGCGTTTGAATAAAGCAAAATAATTGTGCAAACAATCAAAATACAAACTATGTGTTTATTTCAGATCTACTGGTATCTTTATATATTATTTTTATAAAAGTTGAGGATCAGTAGTGGTGGTGGATTAAACATTCATTCTCGTGGTAAATTCTATGATACATTGTCATCGCTGTGACATTTGTTGAAAAATATGCGATCTTAAAATTGAACCTGAAATGGATGATCAACAGATAATTGTGGATTGTTTCCACATTCTTCCTTGAATTTTGTTGGTGAAATTGTTTGAGAGAGTTCAAACTCACCATTTAGAGTATATAAATCTGTGAAAGTCTGACAATAAAGTTTTACTTGAATATGTTATGGATTTTCATCAATTTTTGGCTAATTGCTTACTAATAAATTATTTAGGCAACCGAGCCAAAAAGGTTGTTAAACCAACGAAAGTCAAACAAACCGATGAAATTCATCAAAGTGTGCGATTCGTTAATTTCTGCGAAGTCTCGTTGTTCAAACTTACAACTTTAAAATCCTTTAAGTGTTCTAATAGACATAGCAGAAATCTTCTCAATACTCTGGAGGTTGTTTTGTACCAAACTGTGCGATTATTGTATTATATTGATGAATATGATGTATTGAAATTCGCATAAAACAATTTCAAAATTTACGCTTCAAAATAGATTTTTTTATGTTTCAACCTAACTTGTTACCGGCTGTACTGAACTACCCAACTAGCAAACAATATCTTTATCTGACTGAATTAATTGTTACTAATTATAGAATGAAGAAATATGTATTTTCAATTTTATAATTACTTAGTAGTTTGTGACTATTAGAAAAAACTTTGAACTTCGAAATTTGTAGTAATATCAATAAATACATTCGTGATGACACGAACTAATTATAAAATTATCTCAGATCACGAACGTGAATGTTTGAAAAGTTTTTTTAATTTTCTCAGAACAAATATCGTTGTGTTTCCCTTTTCGCAATATTTGTAATAACTTGAAGTAGGTAGCATACAGATTCAACAGTGGATGTTTGTTTTAGCCTCAAGTAAACTATGGCATATTCGATTTTATATCTATTCGATATAAAAGGATTGGATTGAGGAAACAATGAATCGATGCATTGTTGTGCCTCCAGGAGTATACGAACTTGATCGAGAAAGCTTCCATTTGAATATCGATGAAATTCACTATCGGAATTTTCTGAAATACAAGCAACTTGAATTATTTTATACAGATTTTCAGTACCGGAGGAGATACTCAAATCATATAAAGGAACAATTCTTTCAGACCACTCTCAAATTACCTACACTGTAGCTTAACAAAAAACAACTACTCCCCTGGCTAATACCACGAAGGGCGTTGGATTATATCCGTTGGATTCTTCACAGAAGTTATTCCTGCATATGATGTTGGCGATACAACTGCCGCAATCGATATTCAATTATTCGAATACACCTGCAGAACAGTTTCGGGCTATTTGGCCACTCGTCAGTGCATGGTAGTGCCTATTATCAACATGAAGTCGATGATAATTGAAAATTGAATTCCTTTCAGAGTATCATTCCTCGAACAAGGCTGAAACGGACAATAAACAGTAGATTTGTCATCGGCCCATCCGCCTGTGAACGAGATAACCAACCGCATATCCGAAAGTTGCTCAATTCCTCGTATAAGTAAAGAAAACTTTTCAATATAATCAGCGGACTTGAAAACTGGCTATAAATCAAATCATCTAAAGTAAAGGATCAATTAGTTCGATTCGTACACCTGTCGGGTATAATCCAACGTCCTTCGTGGTATCAGCTAGGGAAGTAGTTGTTTTCTGATAGCTGTCAGTGCCTTACCCTACAGTGTAGGGAGTTGAGACTGGTGTGAACGAATTGTTCCTTTAGATAGATGATTTGATTTATAGCCAGTCTTCAAGTTGTCCACTGACTTTATGTGGAAAATTCAAAATATCTACGAAACAGAAATTATTGTTTTCAAAAATGAAAAATTATACATAGTTCAATGGAAAATTCAAATGTTGAAAGTTTTATATTTTTTTTTTAATTGAATAAATATTATTTTTTCTCTACGGATAAATTGGGGATACCGCCCAATAACTATTCCTAGTTGTTGAGCAAAATAATTGAAACAATGTATCTATGAACAACTACTTCCTTTCTTAACGAAACATAATGTAATTAACAAATGTCAAAATGGATTTTGCCCCGGTAGATCGACGGAAAGTGCGACTACAGCTTTCTCGGAAACGTAGTTGGAGTTCCACAAGGCTCGGTCTCGGGACCATTAGTGTTTTTACTATACATAAATGATTTACCACAACATATCGGCACTACTTCTATTAATAACGATATTGTATTGTGCAGTTACTGTCCGCGCATCAAGACCATTAGCCCCATATCATGGAGGTGTTTCCTTAGTTGACGTACGGGCGTGTTGGTCAATCGTGAGCTCAAATTAAACGAATTGAGCGCCTGCCTCACCCACCATACTTTCCAGACCCCTCGCCAACTGACTTTTTAAGCACTTCGATAACTTTCTCACCGGTAAAACCTTCGCCAATCAGGAGCAGGCAAAAACAGCCTTCATCGACTTCATTGAATCCCGAGCAGCTACTTTTATGCTGACGGAATTAATCGACTTGTATTATGTTGGCAAAAGTGTACTGGTGTTTAGTTCAATTGAATTGAATAAGTTCTCACTGGAATATTACACAGTTTAATGTAATTTCAGAAATACGAACAAAATTTTGAAACAACAATTTGCCAGGGTCACCAAAGAATTTTTAACTGTTTATAGTGTCCGACCAAAACTGGTTTTTGGCAACGGTGTCAGTTTCGGCCGAAACCGAAACTTCCTTATAAGGATTATGTTTTGATGGAAAAATTAAGAAAACCTTATAACAATCAGTCAGTCTTAATTTTTTTATCTTTAAATCACAACGTTATGCAGTCTTCAACATTTTTACTTATTGATAATTAACATAACAAACCCTTTTTTAAGAAAAAATATTAATTGAGGTGTTTATTTGAGTAGGTGTAGATCCTTCTTTTGAATATTATTGATGGTTTTTCAAAAATATTAGACATAAAATTACTTATTTAAGTTGTTACCTAATATCACAATAGATACTTAATATTTATGTAATAAACAAAGTAAATGACAAAGTACCCAAGTCCAGAGCTATGACATGATCAGGCACGTGGACTCTGCAAAATGCCTTCGTCGCTTTTATGAAATTCAACGCGCGGAACATGGCCGATCACAGTACGGGAACTCCCGAATACGGTTTCGGTCGTAGTTTCGGCAGGTTTGCCATCTGTGTTTATTTTGCCGAAACTCAATCGAAACCGAACTTTCGGTCGGACACTAACTGTTTATATTTATTATAGTATTTTAGATAGTGTTTCAAATTTGTTTTTGTCACAGTTTCGTGGGACTCTAGCCCCTTAACGTCCATCCCTGTCCTTGACTACGGCTTTGGATGCTAATGACAGGTTATGTTCCCGATTAAACTGTTTGCAGAGCAAGTAATTTAGCTACTTCCTTCACCTTCCAGACCCGGTTTAGCTCTATTCCAGGCCAGAGAGCATATTTGGGAGACCAGTGATTAAAATTATCCTTCAAAATTTTATAATCTTTATAGAAATAAATATACATATTTTTCATCTAGAATTGCATTTCAGAAATAACTAATTTCCTCTGAAAGTATAGTTCCCTCATACATAAAATTTCACTTGAAATTTAGCACGTCGTAATTTTGAAGCAAGGTACATACGAGGCAGTATATATTTGAAATTCACTATACCGAATGATGAACCGTAGTTATATCAACGTTAAGAGCAGAATCCAAACTCATACAAGTCCAGATGTAGGTAATGAGGTGAAAGAATTGAATCTGTTTTTATTGGCCTACAAGTGCGCACATGATGATACCGTTATGCGACGGTACTCTCTCGATGTGTTGGCGTGCTAGATGGACTTTTCAAGAAAAAATACACAGGCACGAGAAATAGCAAGATGGTTAGTGAAGGTGAAAATGAAAATACTAGTGAACTAGAAAAAGTGAGTGAGTATATTTTTGTTAAGACGTTTTTATAAGTAGAGTGTTGCGGTTCACAGCTTACAAAGAAACTGGCAAAAGAATGTAGGTGATCTTGATACCATTTTTGAGCTTCAAATTGAAGTTAGTCGGGACAACGGAGTATTCATTATATCAAATAAAATCAGTTTATTCATTCAAAGGACCCATATAGGGTATGTCAGGATATAATGTCTTAGTACATGTATATAAATATAGTAAAGACTACGTACGTAACTACAAAACAACAAAAAAGAACAGCAATATAAATTATTTGCTTAAGAAGTTACATTAAAAATTCATCAATGTTATAAAATAAATTTTCTTGCAGAAAGCGTTTTATGAAGTTTCGAAATTTGAAGTATGTAGGCTGAATTTTAATGCCAGTGGATAATTGATTGTAAATTTTTACTCCTGTTGAGAGTGGTCCAGTTGACGTTATTTAGAGATTGCTATGATTTGGATAGATTAGCTGATTGTTTCTGGTTTGGTAGACATGCATGTCTGAATGCCTGGGTATTTTTTTTTGTTATTTTATGAATGTAGCAGGCAACTTCCATAATATAAAGACAGGCCAGAAAAAGAATTCAATTCGGCAAACAATGGTTTGCAGGAATTCCTGGGTGATGCATTTTTTATAGTTCTTACTGCTTTTTTCTGAATAAGAAATAGATGCTGTGCAGCCGGAGAGTTTCCCCACAGTAAAATGGTATAAAGTAGAATAGACTGGATTTCAGCATAGTAGAAATTTCGACGTGAAAGCCTCGGCCGCAATCGAATGTTTTTTTTCAATTTTCAAGGCAAATCCTTTAAAAACTACCACATGTTTTTAAAAAAACAATGCTGTGTGAGATGCAAATTTGGAGCATAATCACAATGGAAATCGAGAAAATCAATAATTAAATTGAATATAGGCCGGTGAATTACAAAAACAAACAGATTATTTCAACACAAACAAAATGATAGTTTTTTTTTATCAAAACTGTTTCCCCTTCAAGTGTTAGACTTGACGTTTTTTTTTTTTGGATTTTTGGTATCTTCTTGATGAGCTCTCTCGGCGATTCGGTCTTTGTCTCCTCAATCGTCGCAAAACGCCGTCCTTTCTTGGGTCTCTTTAATCTTGGGAACACGAAACAGTCGCATAGGAACAAATCTGGTGAATATGGTGGCCGAGGCAGGATTACGGTGTTGCTTTTGGCCAAAAAATTACGAACAAGCAGTGACGAGGGAGCAGGTGCATTATCGTGGTGCAAAAGCAGTGAATCGTTATTCCACAATGCCGGACAGTTTCTTCGGACAGTTTTGTGGGAGTTACAGTTTTCACGATAATAATAAAAAACTGATGAAACCTCTTACTTTTGAAAACAGCAAAATAGCTCGCCCTATCATCCACAAAAGAAAAATTTTTACTTAGTATCAATACATTTATATTAAGTATCTAATCCTATATAAAAATAATATTTTAATAAGGGATTTACCTGAAATTTGTTAATTTTAATTTAAAAGTGCATTACCGAATCAATCCAGAGTCACCACTGTTACGTCACGAGACCACGTGACGTGTCTAACAAAATCGCAAAAGTAAGCAATCCTAGGCAGGTTGATATTTCTGTCGCTGGGTCTGCTAATGAAAACACCTGCACCAAAATCGCAAGGTGTTTTTGATCCATCTGTGAACCATCAACTATCTGCTCTCGGAGGATCCAGTGCTCTCTTCTCGGGAACAGTACTTTATAAGGCAGTTCGTGGTTGACAGTTGAAGGCATAAAGTCAGAGGCATTTCTAAAATGCTGTGACTTCCAGTGTCAACCAACAATTTATTGCACTCTGCATTAAATTGCTTTACCCATGATCCGTCACCAGTTCTTATATGGATCGCAGTTGACGCCATTCATAAAACATAAAAAATCGTTAATTGAATATGCATAGCCCTCTAAAATTTAACATTCATCAGAGCTCACTACACCACGCAACCTTTTTCAGGAACCTTCCCAGAAACAGACTGGAAAACAACAGAGACCACTTTCTATCGAAAATTACTACCCCTTAGCTGTAATAGTGGCTTCTTTTTCAATTCTAACTATTCTATTCATAGCTGCTGATGAATGTCGCCAATGTTTCAACAAACAAAAAACCTTTTCAAATGAAATATTAGACTCTCCCAGAAAAACTTTTTGGGCATATGGCAAAAATGTGGAGAGCGGATACTTGAAAGAAGTATTTACTGTTTTGGATAGATTGGGGTACAAAAACGATCCAGATTCAAACCACTGGGATCTACTTTGGGCGCACGATTATCCTTTCAGGAAATTGTATCCAGAACTGCACAACCTGAAACCTCATCAAAAGGTCAATCATTTCCCAGGATGTGGATATATTACAAATAAGGTAGGTGCAGTTGTTTCAAGTTTCTTCTAGAGCATTCTGTGTTATTTCTAAACTATATCCATCCAACAAACAATGCAACCCAAACAAATATACATATATGCGTGATAAAAGCATTATCACCACGCACATTTGCATCTATTGGGTAGAATAAACAAGGTTATTCCTTACGCTGGCCAATCAGATTCAATTGTTTTTTGACCGTTATCTGCCATGCAAATCCTATTGTGTAAAACAGTTTCAAGAATGTTTCTAATCTTAATTCAGGTTAATTCTCTTGTTTTAAGAGAGATAAAAGCTTGTTTTAAAAATGTTTAACTGTAAATGTATTCATATATACATTATAATTTAGTAACAAAGTGTAAGGTTTGTGAAATTGCTACTTTAGTAGCCTCCTGGCCTGAGTTCAATTGTTCTCTAAATTCAAGGTTATTGTTCTCTAAATTCAAGGTTAACTTAGCGACCAGTGGTTTGAAATACATCCCGCCAGCCTTCAGGCTACCGGAAGACAAAAAAAAGTTACTAGACTATTCCGAGGCAAACCCCAATATATCTTTTGTCCAAAAAAATAACGACCACCGCGAGATAAAAATAAAGAAAATCATCAATATCAATTTGGACAAAAACGGTACCTTCATTCAAGAGTACGTCGACAAGCCTTTATTGATAAACGGTCACAAGTTCGATATTGGGATTTACACAGTCATAACCTCCGTTGAGCCCCTGAGGATATACATCTACAATGGAGAGGCGCTGTTGAGGTGAGAACTAGTCTTTTGTTGTCGAAACCCATCAAATTGTCCATTTTACTTTTCCAGGTTTTGTCCTAGCAAATACTATCCTTTTGATCCCGAGAACTTGGATAAATATGTAGTAGGGGACGATTACCTGCCAATATGGGACGTACCAGCGTTACATTACTACTACAATGAACTTGGATTTGGTATGAGAGATAGCCTCAATGCTTACCTTCACTCTAAAGGTCAAGATCCGAGAGTTATTTGGGAGCAAATCGAGGATGCTATTAGAACTGTCATTCTATCCAAAGAAGCGCTCATCATTGACACCTTAAGAAGGTGGGTACCGATGAGAAACATACGACGAGAAAATAAATATTTTCATTCGTTTTTATTGTTGAATCTAACCGATACTGACGAAACCGATCTATAGATGATAACGTGATAGATTTAAACGAAGTCCTACTGCTGAGCAAAGGAATAACACCTGTCGGAAATAATCCAACGTTGGTTCCGATATTATCCAGGGAAACAGTTGGTTCCCAGCATGGATTTTCATTGGAAATATTCATTTTCTTCAAATACAACTTCTACTGTTTATTGGTATTTATAAATATACAAAATATAAATATATTTTCCAGGTTCAAATCTAAACGGAACTTCTTTGAGATGATGCGTTTTGACTTTGTAATTGACGAAGATCTCAAAATATATCTATTGGAAGCCAACATGAGCCCTAACTTATCCTCAGCTCATTTTCCTCCGAACCGGCTTCTGTATCAGCAAGTTTTGTATAATATATTTGGACTCGTTGGTGTTGGAGAAATGGTCTTTCGAAATTCTTTAGCACAAAGGTAAAGCAACACATAAATACATAACTACTTCGTCTTGTCTGTCTACATATTTTATGACCCATTTCCGAGTATAAACCAGCTTTTATAACGATATTTCAGTTTAATAATATGTTAATGAAGAATGACTTTTTCACAAGTCATCCTTTTTTTAAAATATCGTCTCGATGAATCGAGATACGTTAGAAATGTAAATGAGTTCTAATGAAACAGGCAAATATTCGAATCAAAATATTTGAATCAAAGAAATTGCAAGTTCAGTTCGAAAGTAAATACAGTCCGCTTATATCCGCTATTCAAGTCAATACAAAATAAATCATATTTCAAGGCAAAAAGAAATATTGTGCTTTGTGCCATCAGAACCAGCATATAACAATATTTGAAATAGGTACCTGTATAGTATAGAAGTGGGCGTAAAATTGAGCCATGTCACCAGAGGGTGGGATACAAAATAAGGCTTATTTTGAATATTCTCGCCCTTTATATGGAAGGCAAATAGATTTACCTGTTTCAGATCTAAATCAGAGGAAGAAATGATCGTGTCAGATAAGAATTTAGCTACGTTTCCAAAGGAATGTAGTAGCATCCTCTGCCAAACAAGCTGTGTATCAACAGATTGCCATTTATGCAGGCCCTGTCTGTCACCAGAAACCAGGAAATACCTTGTGCAAGCTTTCAAAGAACATCTCAATAAAGGAGACTGCAAAAGGATATTTCCCCCACCTATGGTTAGTATAACTCAAAAAAGTATTACAGTCCATATATTCACTGCATACAGTTATCAGTCAACTCCATAGATGGCGTTTAAGCAGAGCAATTTGTCATGTTTACTTTTTATTCACAGATGTAAACAGTATTATGGACACTGCTGAGTAATGACCTTTGATATACAATGTGTTGAAGATATAGAGGGCCAGAGCATTTGAAAATCGGAAACCTCAATACGTCAGAAAAAAGTTGAAACAAACATGGCGACTTTCACTTCGCTTCCTTTCGAAAATCTCCGGAGCCAAGTGGAATTTCCTAAATTTTAAGACGACATTCAAATATGCTCTAAAACGGGCAACTTTTTCCAGAATCAACTGACTCTGTATCTAACAGTTTTCGATTTCTCCAGACTGGCCTTCCTTATCACAACCTGAAAAATTATAAGAGACGTGAAAGTGAAGTACTTAATTATAGGTTATGTTTTGAAATTTTCAGACAAGGGAGGAAATCATGAACGGTATTAGCTTGGAGGACCTCTCGTCTGAAAACCAGCTGCAGCACAAATGGTTTCAAGGAAAATGCCTGCTTGACTTATCATGGTGTTGATCCAATTCAAATACAAACCTGAGTGTGAACGACCGTCATGAATAAACTATAATATGGAGAGAGAAAATTGGTTATTATAGAAAAAGTGTCCAAGGTTGTTGAAAACGAACTACATCGATATTCAGATATGCCAAATAAAGATTAATTTATAGTAAAATCCATTTGTTATTTTTGTTGTTACATGTTCCATGTTACAATTGATGGAAACGCAGATTCCCGGTATTTATGCAAAAAAAATATTTTTTTTTGTTCAGAAGAATTCTGAACAAACTTTCTTGATTCTATCGATAGGAATCAAAATTTTGGAGTCCTATCCAGTGGGTCCATTAGTCTTTAGACCATACGGGTTGTAGGTTGCAGACATCTTCATTAGCAAACCGGCCATCGGACGCCTGATTCCACGTAGCCCCGCTGGATACGGGAATGACCGAACCACTTGTGGTTCTGTTATTCCCCAACTGAATGGCATCCCAACGATGGCTTAATCCTAAGATGTGTGTATCCATGCCGAGAGGATGAATGACACTGAGCCTATCAGCTGTCCCTACGGAACCTTCGACATACCAGGCGCCATCTCGTCATAGCATCGCCTTGTCACGGTAATGCGGGGCTTGACCGTGATTGAGCTGCTGTCCCTAGCTACTAGTGGGACTTTTATGGACAGAGTGAACTTGAAAATTCTTTCTGACGCTGAGTCTATAGATGAGATGACGAGTTTACGACTCCAACTGACCTCCTTATAAAAACCCTTGCGGGTTGCGGTGTGATCCACACTTTGAACCTAACCTATCCAATGACAAAAATGGTCTTATAGAACAGATTAAATTACCAAACTAGGGTTGTATTCATCAAAGAATCTATGTGTCAAATATTTTTGATTGCTGTTTTCGACATAATAAAATATTGAGCAAATATGGTTATGTATTTAATGAATGGTAACGAGTTAATTGAATACTTGATTTACTTTTAAAAGTTTTTTTTTTCATTTCGGGTATTCAAATGCATAGTATTCTGCTATTTTTTATTATATCCCATAAATTGTGAACTTGTGATTCACATTGTAAAAAACACCAAAAGGTTGTACCTACAGATTCAAAATTGCATATTACATGAAGAGAATCTGTCATTCTGTCAATTTTTTTGATCAACATAACCAAAAATATCTTCATGCTTTAATATTGCCAAATTTCGCCACCTTTTCAAGACACTCCATGGTGGTTTAAATATTTTAGAAATGGATAAAAATCTTGTAACATCTATCAAAAACTTACCGGCAGTTTCGTTCCTGATGTGGTGGTGGACGGACGTGTTGACAGCGACCGTCCACAAAGAAGGCACGCGGACGCCATTGTTGTGGACGAAGCTCAGTTTGTGTTGTGCATGTCTGCCGTCATAGAACGTGCTATCATTAATTTAAAAGTTTTTTGTGAACGTTTATAAGTGTTATAAAGA
>WOGO01000892.1:0-20321 GCA_015342085.1 Leptinotarsa defecta | reverse complement strand
ATTTTTTGCACTGTTAAATCCACTCTCTTCGAAGCATGTATCCATTTCTTATTACATTTAACCTCATTAATATGAGGTTTTATGAATGGAATAAAAAACACGTTTTCTTCGGGACATCTATTATCCGACGTACAATTCGCAAAACAGCAATGCTTTGTTGGCATTATACTAGCACAAGATAATTTTTTCATATTAGATTTATATTTTTAAATAATCAATTAATATTCCGTAAATAACACTGTTTTACATATGGATAGTTTAGGTTTGTCCCTACTACTAGTGCTGCCTCTCGTGACACGTTCGCTGTACTATTCTCAGGAAAAAGGCTCATTCTGAGTACCATTCTACCTAAAATTCATAATGAATGTTATTGCCATGAAAAGATATAAATAATGGATTTTTATATTTGCAATCGAAACAGAGACTTTTGTCTACCTTTTGCTAGTATGCAAACTCAAATTTTGTGCAGCTGCATTCTCTATATGAAAAATTAAAAAATTCTTATTTGTCCCCATATAATCATTGAATTATTTTTTTTTTCATTTCGTTTGTGGTTGGAAATTCGATAATTTTTATGAAAATAAAAAAAATAATCCCAAAAAAGTATATTTTGGAAAATTTGTCTTATGGTTTGAGTTGATGAACTCTTGGTATTGGGCGATTTGATTTTTCAAGCTATACTGCAGAATCTTAATCTTTTGAATTCGAAAAATCATAACTGAAAACGATATTGACTTATGACAAATATATGAGTACATGTGACCATTCTGTAGTAAAATTTTTGCTTATTCTTAAACAATACCAAAATATTTTGTATAAAAACATTTTGACTTGATATATTCTATCTACAGTGTTATCTCATATCTAGAATAGTACAAATGTTGTTTTTATATTGTTGGATTTTTTAATAAAGACACGTCTTTTACTTTTCCAGTTAATTGACCTAACCTATTTCATATAGTGGTATGGATGTAATTTGTAATGTTGGAGGTGGCAGAAATAAGGCTGATGTCACTGCAACAGGTGTATAAAATATACTTGACAAAATGAATATGCTCACAACCATGGCCTTTGATTAACTGCCTACCACTTCAAATCTCGATCTACGGATCTTCTGATGAGGATGCGATTTTGAAAGGTGTAGCACATATTCTGGATACAGGTCATGATTTAATAATCCGTTAATTAATTTTGTTTCAATTAAAAAAAGGTTACATGTTCCTATGGAAATTTCAAAATGTCATTGCCTGCATAAAAAGGTTTAGGAGACTTGTTATACAATAAATGAAGAAATATTAATAAATTGATGGATGTAGCTGTTACTACGTGGTAGGAGATCATAATGACAAGAGAAATGAAAATTTCTATGTTTTTACCACTTTTATTTGTAACTAACGTTACTGCAGTTTCGTCCTATAAGGACATTCTCAAACTTATATAATAAACTTTATTGTATAACTTACTTCGTGGTTTCGACCTTTAAACGTTATGTAATAGTCGCTGTTGATGGTTTCAAGATAGTCGATTAATATTATACTGTGCGCACCCCAAAATACCACAATCATAACTGTTGCGTTTTCCACGCTTCTTAGTAGGTTCACCACTCAGTCCACTCAGATGACAATCATTTAGATTTCAGCATGAAATGATGGAGCCATGTTTCATCCATCTACGCATCAATTCGGGTTTTTCATGGTGAAACAGCATCAAAAACTGCTCAGAATCATCAATTCGTTGTTTTTTTGGTCGAATTTCACGCACGATATGTCCAACATGTTCCATTGACATGTTTAAAACCTCAGCTATCTCGATCGACTTCACTTTGCGGTCATCCAAAATCATTATATGAAATTGTGTTGTTTTCGTCGAAAAGAGTCTCTTTGGAGCGTCCACGCATCGTCCTTTGTGCTTGGCTGCTTAGCAAGCCATTTCTCGACGGTTGATTTTCCTGGTGCAAAGGCCGAAATGTTTACCTAGCCTTTGCTTCAGTATTTTTTCCGCCAAAAAGCAATGGTTTATTCACACGAAATTCCCTTTTATTCAGCTAACAAAAATTGCTTAACTCAAAATGTTCTATCCCACAAACAAATAATCCGACAGCTATGAAATTTGTACACGCGTCTTTGGAAGGTTAGGGTTAGCTAAAAATCATTTGGATTTAATATTAGTAGCGCCATCTGTGTGTTAACCTACCAACTTTTCAAGCCATCGTAGGTAGGTAGACCTGCATTCAAAAATCAAAACTGTATCTAAATACTTATTCACCATAAATCGTACATGCTAACTTAAACTGTTGAATTTCGTTTGTTTTTCAGTATTGATTTATTTTGCCCCAGAAATTATGTAAATACAATACAACCCAAGTTTGGAGGGGGTCAAAAGAACAGCTTGAAACTCCAACAGATTCGTTAACTTCAAAGGAATGTCACGTGCATCTCTGCTTATATCAGCTTCATTACGTTAGCTGAACAACTTCAATGAAATTAGTGGAAAACATTACAAAATAAAACGACTTGAATAAGTTTTATGAGAGGTCTACTTGTCGTCTTCACCAAAACTGACTTTCTATGTATGGGGAATGTTGAAAAAATAATAAAACAACTATTGAAACATATTTATTATTTAAATAAAATTGAAAAAGAAAACAAATGTGAAGTATTTATAAATAATAAAGCAACACTTAACATCGCGAAGTCACATTTCAATTCTGCCTAAATTCTAGGAGTCTAAAATTGAAGTTGCGACCCTTGATGCACATCTAATTCAAAAAATACCTCAAATAACTATATGTGTATAAAAACTAGAACTAAACTGCCTTGATACAAAAAGCTTGTTTTCTAACTTCTCAAAAGTAATTCAAGAGGAAAATTGAATATCATTTTTTGACAAAAAGGTCAGGCAAGGGACAACATTTGTCGTCAACAATTATGTCATGGATTGCACTGTTCTAGTTAAGCCAGATTCTTGAATATTCGGAGTTGACACGGACATTATAAATTTGAGAGGGTCACTGTCGCAAAACTGGGAGAAAATCAAGAAAATGCTACATTTCTGTATTAATAAAACGAAGATATCTGGTTTTTCCTCAAGAACGATTATTCCTTCATAAGTCTTCTGAGATGTCGGTCATATCAACTGCATATAAGAATATAAGTTGTTATACATACATCCAACTGAATTCAAATTATCCATGTTTGCTACAAACATATTTATTTGCAATTCTTGAGTTTTAATTTCTCAATCTTTTGTTAGTTCCCAGATAAAAAAAGCTGTTTGAAGATACCTTTTGGATCTCCTAGTAATTATTAAAAGCTGACTTTTACATTAGTCACAGCCTCTTCAATAACAAGCCATGATGAGACGTTATCGGGTTTTGGTTTTTTTGGAGAACATCTGGAAAAATTTAACTCAAAACTGAAATATTTCGTTACTGGGTGCTTCTGAATATTTTTCAAATTAATATATTAACAAGATCATGGTGTGAAATTAGAGAAAACTAATTTAGTAGAGAAATTAGACCTTTGTTTAAAATTTAGAACTTTGTGAACAGTGAAGCTGCTTCCCTATTATCATGACTCATTACTGAAGTTGCCTGGGCATTTGTCTAAACTATTTATCATTAAGGAATATTTGGATATTCATGTCTACAGATACTTATGGTAATAATAATTGTTTTCCCTGTGTTTAACATTTGCGTTGTGAAATATAAATGTTGTCAACTCGAATATATTCTTTCAGAAGTTCTTTTCAATAATGAATCTTTTGGACCCATATCAACTGGACTGCTTTCAATTAACGGGAAGCACCTGTTGGTAGATATATATACTCTACATAGGTGGAAATTATATGATTTTAAATGCACCAAATAACTATTCTAAAGATTGCTAAGTGAAATGATTTTTTTTGCCTTGCCAATATTGATTAGAATATGTGAGTATCAAATTATCACAATTGCTTTAGAAAAAAAATGATTTGCAATATGTGGATTGATAAAGAATTTGAATATCTTAATATCTTCAACTGCCAGTTTTGCACAAATTTATCAGTAACAATCACTATATCATTAGGTATTTATTGAATGTACTGCATTTATTGTCTCATAAGACGACAATGTGGTCAAGGTCCCTTATTCCCGCTTATACCTATGTAATATCCAGCACAATTAGCTACCAAAATTTCGTCAAAGAACTAAATAAAATGTATTTTCAAGTATTAACAGTATTGTGACATTTGCAATATAACTTTTTATTCTCAATATACATATGGAATGTGGTAAGACATATATATTTTTAATATTCTATTTTTTTTTTGAACACATCTGATTTTTTTTGAGATTCGTATATTTAAAGCACCTTATCGCAATATGCACATATATTTCTTCACATATTTGTTCTCACAAAAAAATAGAATTTTTGCAAAGTTCCTTAAGCATCGTACTAGCAACAAAATCTTATTTTATCAACACACTAATACATTACATACGTAAAACTATATATCAATATATAAATAAAAAAACGTAGAAATAGTGTTTGACACGAAAAATATAAAATATGTAACAGAGTTCACCTAAAACCCGCCCAAGCTGAAATATACAAAAAGTTAATGAAGGGAAAACGTGTGATGAAAATAAGGCTAATGAAATAAGAACTAAGAATACATTTTTACAAAGCCTGTAAGATGATTAACATTCAAAATACACTGAAGAAGCTTCATTGCAAGATTTTCAAAAATTCGGTGAGAAAAATTTCTTCATTTCCATCCTGAAACGGAAAATTTCATCATTTAATAAAATACAATATAATACCATGAAAAGCATATCATAAGAAAAGTATAACTTCAAGAAGTTATATACTACTGCTGTTTTGACACTGACTTATAGAAGTGTATAATTGTTACCAAATCGAAGTACTTTTTTTTCTGATTGATTCGGTCGTTACTTAATGAAGATCCATAGTAATTTCATAAACTACACCTTACGATCTTCACAAACTGTATTCCACTCAACAGCTCAAAATGAATATCCTAACCTTACAGATGTGGGTGTTCGACATCTCGTCTCAAAAAAAAGAAACAGATTCATCAACTATTATTTCTGTTAAAATATATCAAAATGCAGGGTGTTTAAAGATTTTACGAAAGTACTCAAAAGATTGTGAAAAAATGAAAACCCCATCATTTTTTCTTTGCGAGACAAAAAAAGTTATCAGAAGTTGGTAAGAATGATCTACAACCCTACGAAGTAAGATAGTCATGCTGAGTGTTGATAAAAAGAGTATTTTCAGTATTATCACGATACGTTGACTGAAGTAAATTTCATAAGATTTTCTGGTTTAGTTTTATATTGTTTTTAACATAACCCAAAAACTATTTTCAACAGTAACTTTTCTTACGCCAACATACTTATTTGCCTCTTTCATATTTGAAATTCGTGATGTAAACTTCAATTTAAAACAAACAAATAACCACAGATGTTCCACATAGTGATACTATTTTGTCCAAACTAAGTCCCAAATAACCAAATGGAACACATATTTTCAGTTTAGAATTGCATGATCTGTTTCTAAATCTATGAGACCTTATGAAATAGTATTACATCGTGTTCGTACGTACCTTACAATTATGGTTGTGCTGTTTGCTGTTGAATTTCAATTTTTTCTACCGTCATGTCAGGATTCATTGCAGTCGCTTCTTGAATAGCCTCTGCTAAAGCTCTATCATGGTCTATCGGATCTCCGTCAGACTGGATGGTTATCTTTTGTTCCACTCTAGTTTCAACTATTCCGTCTCGTTCAGTTTTATACTGGGAAATAAAAGAGATTCAACGATCTTATCACACCTCAATAACGCTAGATAACAAGTACTCACCGTGATGGTCTCCACTGTTCTAGTTTTAGAACTAATGGTTTGCGAACTGACGATTTCGCCAGTTGCGCTGTATGCTCCATCATCTGAGGTCAAGTTTACTTTACGGGCTTCTGTTGCTACAACTGGAACACTGGTGGTGGAATGAATTACGGTGGGATCACCACGGTAAACAATACTTTCTGTTTGCACAATTCCCTCAGGTGGGTCCTACAGAAAAAATTACTTATAGAACTTCCAAATAGAGTTGTAGACTTTTATGATTAACTATTTCAATTGAACTGAAACTGACGAGAATGCTGTAATGACTCAATATGTTGAATGAAATTGAACGGAGCACATATTCTCTACTTTTCTGAAACGAGATTCTCCCTGAAATAAACCTCAAACCTAGTTTATTTACACCGGAACATGGTCCTAATGTCAAAGCATTGGAATTTGGATTGTGTTTGTTTATTCACAATTTGTATAGGTAATTTATTATTCACTCTTATAGGTTACGTTTTGATCTTATTAAGGTAACATCAACTTACAATAGGTACAGGCAGGCCTAGGGTATAATATTTAGCTCCTCCAATGAAGGGTTTAGAAAAGTCTCACTGAAACATTGCTTCAGTTTCAAATTGTTTGCTAAACTAACAGTTGGGTATGGTTTTAGATAAAAAACTCCACTTTGATAAATATATTGACCAAATCGTGCATAAAAATCTCAAAATATTAGGTTTCATGTTGAAGGTATGTAAAGATTTTTGCCATGTTCAACTCTTTGTCAGGCCAATCTTGTACGCTATTACCAATGTCAAGTGCATTGAATATGTGCGAAGAAAAATTATGAACACAATTAATTTCAAATTCTTCAGACATCGACATTATTTCCTACACAAAAGTTACATAATTTATCACAAGATGGAAGAACTAACACACAGAGACGCTGGCGACATCTTCTTGTATATGAATTAGAGAACGATTTGACAGACTCCAGCTACTATCTCACTTACTCCCATTTCAGCGACATTTCGCTCCTTATTTCTCGAGCAACTATTACGCCAACTCACCTCTCATAAGATCTTCAGAGATTTGTAATACGATAAGTGATTCTGTTGACTTTTTTGCTCAAGACTATATGCTTTCAATATTTCATTCATAGTAGCCAGACTTCATTTACATAGGTAGAATTCGTTAGTTGTATTCATTATTTTCTGAGTACATCTGAAATCACCATCTGTTATTGGATCTGTATATGTTGAATGGCCTTATTTCTGAATAAATGAATAAGCTTACCGAGAACTTTCAGCGAATGAGATTGTAACTTTATTGTATCATTGACACAGGAACTACATTTGTTACAGGATATACAGTGGAAAATATCATGGAGATAAACTAGAAATAGAAGTGGCCCTAGCACACTATCCTGAGGAACTCCATGAGTTATCCTCTGAATGTTCGATGATGAATTATCAATGAATTATCTTCTGTATAAGTATGATTCAATTAGTTTATAGGCAGTCTCTGTGGAAAATGGGTGGAACATATGAATGGCATTAATATTTTCACACCTTGTACACTGTATCAATCATTTCAATGTGAAACCAATCTGAAATCTACTTTTGTTTTTACTGCTTACTAAGTTGAAAAACAAACATGAACGTAGCATGTTCATGTTTGTTTAGCACTGCTACCGTTCGATTTCATCAGATAATGGTATGATATTGCAAATTGTTGGATATGCTCAAAACAAAGACATAGAAGGTTATTAAAGTACCCAAAGCAAATACTGCACAACTTGCTTGATTCATGATTTTTGTAGTTATAAGTGATCTCGTAACAAGTTAAAAAATATGAAGTGTGCGAATTTATGCATTGATGGATCATTTAATTACTGGATGATGAATTTGACAAATGGATACATAAAGAATGTTCACTTCGATTAGTGCTTCAAAGAACGAATGTGTCGAGTCACAAAGCAGTTTCCATACTTACATCTCAAGTAGTTTTTCATAACGTTAAATTTTGCAAACGCACAAATCGACAAAACACGTGCATCATAGTCTAACTATATCAAACACTAAATCAAACGCGCACACACACATGCCTACTTACAATTCAATTTATACAAAGGACAGTAGTGCAATCTGCATTAAATTTTCCTGTATAGTAAAAAATAAAAAATGTGTTTTACTCTACCTGGTATACAACGCTGTTGTAATAAGGATGATTCGGATCGTCTGGGGGGTCAATCGGAGTGCCTGAATCACCTGAGCTAGTCGAACTAATGCTGTCTCGTCTGCCCAGCTACAAGCCATGCATGGTTAAATATGAATTGAATGTTTGTTTATCCAACAGAGTGTTTGTTATTATGTTTCTGTCACATGTGCGACGATGGAAAAGTTGAAATTTATTAGCACAGATAAAGTTTGATCATTTAAGAGAAAAAAAATATGTTGAATAAAAATATGGCGGACTAAAATATGTTGATGGATGAGTTAGAGATCTTCGAAATTTAATTTTTATTTTGTTTTACAGGATTAATGTGGCTGTTTCCATTATTGTTTTTTTTGACATCATTTTTTCTACTTACATAAACTGACTAAGATAAATGAAAAAGAAGATATATCAGGATGCACAATTATGTACTAATTGCACAATATTGATGATTTGAATTGATGGATTGATATGTTCAAGTAATAATAAAAACACCCCACAAAAAAATTATGTGCCATTCAAATGTGACATATACATGACAGCTCGATATGATGTTTACATGTGATGTATTTTCAACCGATGTGGACAGTGTTTAATTCAGTAGAAGGTATTACAAATTCAACCATTGCTGCCAAGTCAAATAGGCAACCTTTGCACTAATGCCTCAAACATCTATGCTATTACTATGCAAGCTTCGTTTCCGCTCTGTGTTTTGGAATGATTTTCTGTAGGGGAGTTTCCAAGTTACATAATATATTGATCATATCTTTTAATCAATCAACCAGATCAACCTTAAGAGCTAAGCCTATGAGCAAGACATAACATTTTTTTCCTCATTCACCTATCAATGTAATAAAATTATTCCAAACGTTTATGAAAATTCACAATTATCGATTTTTGACTTTTTTCGGTGCATACAATGTATGCCGAAAAGTCTGTATGAAATTGAAATTTTCCAATTATTGATTTCTCAAAAAATTGTTAGCTTCATAAACACAACCTGAAATTCATACAAGTCAAATTACATAATTCAAAAAATTTATCAGAGATAATTTTATCTTCTAAAAAAATCGAAATTTTTCAAAGAAATGTTTGTAGATGCAAACTATACTAAGATTTGCAACAAAAGTCTTGTACAGAAAAACATTTGTTGCTTGCTTATTAAAATACAACACAGAAACAAAACAAAATGTAGAGAACAAAATCGCACTTTGGAATGATTTATATTCGCACACAATTTATATAGAATTTTCCAACTATATTTTTTACAGATTTCAAAAACTTGAGTTTTATTCATAAAAAATCAACAATTCCACATATTTCACATTCTCTTTGAAAATTGTCGCGGAAGTTTGAAAATTTGATGAATTCAAGGCAGAAGATATCCATAAAATTCTTACGAGTTTTTTCTGATGGGCAAAATTATCAAATTATCAGTCAATCGACCGCTGTGCGAACCAGTGGTTCGAACTGCAATGCCGGACGATCGATTTTCACTTGTTAGCGTCCAACCTGTGTTAGGAATCACACGTTAAAAGGTAAGACCTTGTTAGTCCTTAGCTTGCATAAGTTGTCGTTCGTAGGGGGCGACAGCTGGTTAACGGAAAAACTGATTTTAACAGACAGACAGATATCAAATAAGATAAGTTACTGTTAGAGAGTACATTTTTTTGCGAAAAAAATACTCAATTTACTTAACAACTGTATCAAGTTCTCCATTACAATTTCAATTTGTTTTAGATCGTAAAAAGAAATATTCCCAAAAACTCATTAAAAAAAAACACTTGATTTCTTTCACAAAATATTACTTTTGTTGGTAAGGTTCGAAAACCTACTTCAAAATACGGTTTAATATAAAAATTAGATTAATTACTTGTTTCAACCACTCGCGTCAGTTGAAATTTTTTTTTAGACTTTTGCTCCACGGTGCTCTATTTTACTTTTAAAGATACGGCCACCCAAAATTAGAAAAATCCACTACCTATTTTAGTATCTTAGGAATTCACTTTCAGTAACGAAAACTCGTTACATGACACTTTTACAAGGGCTTTTTTCATTGGTCTTGTTAACAGTTACAAAATTGATCAAGAAATTAATAGATGTTGTCAAATTCATATGGTTATCAATCAACACTATGCCATCTTCTTTTTGTCATCTAGAATGTACCATCTACAATGAACTTTTCATGTTTGTAGTTTGTGTAATGTTTCATTTGAAAAAAGGCTGAATTGTTGTATACATTTGTAGGAATAAACAAACAATCATTCTTCTAATTAAATTTTCTAAATTTGATAACATAATTCTTGACTTTTGACTTCCCAGCAAATAATAAATACTCCAGTGAAGCGACGTTACCATTTCGAATAGATGAAAACATTTGAAATGAGTGATTAAAGATTCGCAGCATTCGATCATGAACAGAAATCAAATCATCTAAAGTAACAATTCGTTCAGGCCAGTCTTAACTCCCTACATTGTTAGTTAACGATCTGACACCTATCAGAAAACAACTACTCTCCTGGCTAATATCACGAAAGGCGTTGGAATATATCCGAGAGGTGCAGGATTCTTCGCCAACAGCCTATGCAGGAATAACTTCAGTAAAGAATCCTCACTGACACCTGTCGGATATAATCCAACGCCCTTTGTGGTTTTAGCCAGGGGAGTAGTTGTTTTCTGATAGGTGTCAGTCATTAACCTACAGTGTAAGAAGTTGAGACTGGCCTGAACGATTTGTTTCTTTAGGTGATTTGATTTACAGCCAGTCTTTAAATATGTCCTCTGACTATATGTGAAAGAAATAAATAGAAATTGTCATTTAACGAGGTCCAATTAAAAAACAGCGTTCATTTTTAAACAGTTTTGATTTATGAGTGGCAGTATCCCGAAAGTAGACGTGTCGTCAAGTTTTGACTTCAGATTCATGATCAACGAACAAAAAGAAGTAAGTCAAACGAAGATTTTTTTTTCTAAAAACAAGCGCGAGCTGAATTACCAGTACCAGGTGACGCTATTTGAATTTTTTCTAACTCAATTTAATGTAACTGGGTTTTATTTTACGTCATTGTTCAGGATTTTCCATTGATGCATTAAAAAGGATTTATTTAGCTCTAGTGGTGTGTAAGTTAGAATATGCATGTATCATTTGGTCTCTATTTTACAATGTGCACTGTGTGTCTCTAGAAAGAGTGCAAAACAAATTTTTGAGATATTGTTTTTTCAAGTTGGGTCTTCAAATACAGTACCATGACTATTTGAGTATATTACAAGAAATGGGGCTGAAACTATTGCAAACCAGAAGAATTCATACAGATCTATGCTATGCATTCAAGCTGCTCAATGGACTAATAACTTGTCCTGAATTACTTGAATCTGTCAACATTCATGTTCCAAACAGGAATCTTAGACACAGCCATTTATTTCATATACCCTTTCATCATACAAATTATGGCAAACATACACCCTTGGTAAGAACCCTAAAGTTAGTAGATGACAAAAACATCAGTATTTTTGGTGTCTCTTTTGGTGGTTTTGAACAATCATTGAATAATTCAAGTTGGTAATTGTTTACATAAGGTAGTAACAAGTTTAATTTTAATTCTATATCCTGAAGTATTTTATAATGTACAGTTGTGTGCTGCAGAAACATTCCGTAGCTTATTAGTTTATATTTTACATTTTTATATTGTTCTTTTTTTCTGTGAAATTTTTACACTGTACTGAGGTTTATCCCGTATAAATAAATAAATAAATTAAATAGGAGGCAATTAGAGTCGATAACGGAATTCCATAAATCCATAATCGAATTAGGAATAACTATAAGATCTTCCAAAAGGGATTTCATAACTTCAAGAATTGATAACGGCCATCTTGTTGAAGCTACATCTGTCAAATTAGTTGTCATTTATTCAGTATGTTTTGGCAAATCATCATGGAGCAGTATTTGATCTTCTACAATGAGACCAATTTCTGGATGAATGGGTACGTGAACGAACAAAATTGTCAGATTTGGAACGATACTAACTCACCTGATATCCAAGAGCGTCCAATGTATCCCGATCACTGTTTCGTGTGGATTTTGGGCTTTGAGAATGACGTTGGCCAGGCCATCACTGTCAACGGCGAGCACTATAGGTTGATGATTACGAACTTATTTTGGCCTAAATTGGATGATCTTGACACCAAGGACATGTGGTTTCAACAGGACGGAGCTACGTGCTACACAGCTCATGCACAGCTTGTGGGGTTTTCTTAAGTCGCAGCTGTATGTGAATAACCCAAAAACTTCACCACGCAAAGTGAAAGAAGTTTGCTGGTATTCATCTCTTCTATATACTGCTGTGCAATATGAAGACACTTTCGCCTCAAGTTTTTAAAAATAACTAAAAGTGTATCTATCAGAAAAATGTTTCTACACGATAGATAAATTTATACTTGAAAATTGGTAATGATAGATTGCTTTCACAGTGACGTACATATTGTAACATTTATCTATTTTATTTATCTATTCTATTTTTCATTCAAATTTTAATATGTATGTATTTTTTTTATAATGTGTGTGACTTTTCCTATACTTATGACCTGTCCCATCTACATAATGTAGCACAAGAGACTAATAAATCCATCTATATATCTATGTGCAAAAAAATTGAGTCAACTTCTAAGCAAAAAAAAATAGGTTTGAAAATATTTCGGTGTTTTACGATTCTCAAGTTGTTCACTCAAGACGAGGTGGCAAAATTGGAAATGGATTCAGTGACCCAAAATACAAATGAGAACTTCAAGAAAAAAAAACATATTCCTGATAAAAACTACCCTATGCTTGTACCATAAAACAAGTTCCTCATTTGTACAAACATTCATAAACTGAATCCTCACGAATTATTGGCACAAATTCGTTGACCTACAAACCTCTACATGCATAATTATTAATAACTGATGTAACGGTTCCGTGTGCTACTAGGACATATCTCGCGACCTAGCACCACAGCATACCTGTTATTCGTTCTTAATTGTCGTTTCTTTCGTCGTTCAGATGTGTATGGCCATACCGAAATACGAGGCCTACCGCAACGAGATGAAACGGGTTATTAACAGTTCACGAGGAAAAATGTCGGAAAGTGGCAAAGGAATGCAGTATTAAAACCTCTTGCGGACCAAATTTTCAGATGCAATGTTTCAGCTATGTCACTTTCGGATTCACCGGAACTAAAGCTCAAGTTCGTTTTTAAATGAGCTGACCCTATTTTCAATACTTGCATATAAAAGTACTTGAGGTTGATAACTGATTGTAAATTAATTTTTCTAAGTCCGTTTTTTTATAATAACTGTATTTATTATTTAGCCTTCTCACTGAGAGAAACATCAGTGAACAATTCAAAGAATTCTGGAGCGGTAATTTATCTAGGAAAAATTTACTTTGTACAGAGTGCAAACAGCTTTTTCATAAAGCATCTGATTCAATAAGCAAGATAGATCGGATAACAAAGTTTTCAAAATTTGAAACATTTTTCACAGGCAAAAAATGTAAAATGAGTGAATGAAGTGTGCGTAGTTTTGAGTGGAAATAGGTCAATAAAATGTTTAGTTGTAATCTATTAAATTCTTGCAACTATCGAATATACTTTCAATTAGAAGTACACCTTGCAGTGTACATCATTTTCGGATCAGTTAGTCATTTTTTAAAATTTGGCTCGGATCTTGCTGAATAATCAGCTCACATTTGGCAGTATTCAACTTGAGGTTCAAGACATTTAGAATAAAACAAGGAAGTTGTCTCTCTCTATTTTAGATGGTCGTTGCTTCCTATCTTCAGGCGCATATGTGTTAGGAATCACACGTTAAGAGGTAAGACCTTGTTAATCCTTAGCTCGCACAAGTTTCAACTTCTGAGGGTTGTCGTTCGTAGGGGTGCAACAGCTGGTTAACGGAAAAACAGAAAAAAGATTTTAAACAGATATGACCAACGCTCCTCCTGTTGGTTAACAGGAGCTTCTTCGGGGGGCGCAATGGTCTTGCACAAAGCAATGCTGCCACTTATTTTTTTTCTGACTTTTTATAATAAAAAACACCAGTTTTTTTTTTAACATAAAAACAATTTGATTTTTTGAAGTCGCCTCTTACTTGGGAGACCTTTTGATAATTTTTCACATATATAGCCCCCTTTACGTGGTTATCCGAACCACCCCGGCCTGGATACCGGCGTGAATAAAGGGGGCCACTTATTCTTCACTTTTTTAGACACTCCACATTTTAGTTTTAATACGACACAACACAAAACGGAGCCCCATGATAGCACATGGCATCCGCGTACCTTCTTTGTGGACGGACGTTATCAGCACGTCCGTCCCCTACCACGGCCACCACGGAACTCCGAGTCGTCACCTCATTTGGTCGACCATTGCGATGCTTGTCGTAGCAGTTCGTACGGCCTCGTTTAATCTCTGCTACCCAATACTTTATTGTTGTAAACGAAGGAGCAGACTCACCGAGACTACATTACAGGTCAGCTTTTATATTGGCTATTGAAGGCTGCCAAACAAATACTGAACAACGCAGCGTCTTCAAACTTGAAATATAGGCTTTATAGATGCAGTGTTGTTTTGTCAGACAACTACCGCCATCTCTAGGTGAGGTGGGATACTTGTGGGACACCCTCGTAGATACAATCACTTGTCATATGAACTCGTGGTTTTGTCCTGCTGTTTGCTTTCATGGTATTGTTGAATAACAAAGTTTTGTTAAAAATAGTGAGTTCCTCGATAAAATTACGGTCTTAAACAAAGGTATGATAAAGTTTAAACTTACTCTGTGTAAACTATGTGCATTAATGGTGTTCTGTTTACTATTCATGATTGTTTGGTCCACTTTCTATTGTTCCTGGGTATTTTCGATTGATTGGAGGGTGTTTCAAGGCAACTATCACTAGGAATTTAGATGTGACCCCTTCGTAGATTTCTTTGTAACGCTACTGAACTCGTTCTCGCATGTTGCATGTGCATCTTTAAGCAATAGACCAGATTTGCCGCTGTTCATTTTATTTTGCAATAAACAACTAACCGTATTACTAATCATCTAATGATATTACGTAGAGATCTCGAAAGTTCTGCCTCATACTCAGTTTTTACCATTATTGTATTTCGCCAACCGTGTAGTATTTCATCGTTTGTGATGACTCACCAGAGGTAATCGAGTATACAAATGACGCAAAAATTTTCAACATCTGTGCACGCAGTACTCGGTGTTAACTTCTACAATAAACTCGTAAAAAGAAAAGTTAATCTTCAACGAGTTAAGCACATGCTGTTCCAAATGATTTCAACTTCGTTATCTCGAACTAATTGACTGCAACTGCGAGTTTTACGGAGTTTGGAGCCGATGGAAGACTTCGTAATTGATTTGTTGTGGCTTTTGTTGTCGAGAGAGCTCCCCTGAGTATAGCTATCTCGCAAAAGTCAGATAGAAGAGTAATTGAAGGTTATATACAGGGTGCTTCAGAATAACATGCAAATATTTGGGTTTTGTTACTGAATATCAATGCTTCAGCTGCTTCAACACAGCAGGAATCGGGTCACAATCGAAGGTCTGCTCATTGAACATGATAAATTGACTAATATGATAGATTACCTGTACGAACTCAAACGAGGAATGAAATTGATGGAATAGATGTTGAAAATAATGGAGAAAAACGCATTGAACCCATGAAGCTGTAGTATTTTAGAAGACTTGGAAGAAAAACACGTGTCAGATGCCTGCAAAGTCCCAAAAAATTGGTGTGCTGCCATCTCTAAGTCTGTAGTATTCCCTATTTCAAAACCCATCCTACCTCATGAGCTTGAACAAAAGTATTTTTTGTAGAGGTAATTAAGAGTTTTTCTCTATGGATCTTCCTGGGAATTTGCACCTTTCACACTATAAAAAAACCCGTTCTTCTTTGAAACATCAGAATTTGGAAGTAGCCTACACTTTTAATTGATTTGACCTTGAATTTGAATGACTTTCCCCTAACGCTGGCGTCACTCGTGGTTATCTTATGGACCATCAGAAAAACCCCAACTACAACCATTATTTATCGATAATACTATAATAGACTCCAGTACTGGTAGATTATCAATAATAATAGAAACATGGCTACCTCCTGATGAACAACAATAATAGAAGCAATCCTTGGAAAGGGTTAGTCGGAAAATGAAAGGCCTCCTCTATCAAAATTAGAACCAAGGAAAGTATTGATCCATTTGTTCATCATATACCGCAAAGGGTACGTTTTTAGCAGGTCTAAAAATTCGACATTTTCAATTTTGTTTCATGAAGAAATAATTTTTGTGTATTTCCAAGCACTTTTTTTGAAATCAAAATATTTTACAATGCGTGACATACTTCCATGTCAAAGTACAGGGAATCGGTCAATCCAAATTCATTGTATCACCTTCAAAGTAGGTCTCTTCCGAAATAATACACTTACGCCCCAATTATCAAAAAAAATTTCAACGCATTTTTTTGGGATCCACCTCTACTCCCTGCGAATTCTCTTTTATGCCATCTATTGACTGAAAACGGCTTTGGAAAAACAAAAAACAGCCGTAGCTATATCAGGTGAATATGGTGGCTATTCGATAAGATTTGTTGGGTTTTTGGCCAGAAATTGGTTCACATGAGTGTTCTTTTCACATATCTGGTATTTTTCGACGACTTTACTCTCTCAAATGCCTATGTTGCCTCACCTTCAGGCGGGAATTTGGAGTCGACATTCCGGTAATCGAAAATAGTGTTTTATCGACTCTTGCGAGCTTTTTTGGTTTCAGCTCAGTTTGAAGCTTGTTGACTGGCTCGTCTATCAAATTCGTAAACCCACGTCTCATCACCAGTTACAATTCTTTCTATGAATGTGAGGTCGGAATTGACATTAACAGGTCTTCGGCGATCTTTACGTCAAGTGGCAACGCATTTCATGTCTAAGAAATTGTTGAAAATGGTACGAACTGGATCGTGAACCGTAGAAATTTCAGCTGCGGTTGCAATCTCTCTAAAACTTAAACGACTATTTCCAGTCACCATTTCCTTTACTTTAGCGGCGTTGAGTTCAGTTGAGAATGTTGATGGCATGTGTTTTTGATAAAATCGATTCACCGTAATTCTTATGCAACCTTTTCAGTGCTTCGTTACACGAAATTCCATTTGCAATACAAAATGTATGGCAAATTCTTTGTTCGATAATTGTTTCCATTGTTTGAGGTTAAACAACTGAACCAACTAAAGACAGATGGCGCTCAAAGTTCGCGTGAATATAGAGGGAAGTGGTGCCAACCTAGCTACAAAAATATATTCGACAATCTCTCCAGGCGGGCTTTTTGAACGATCGATACCCCGGTACTTTCTTGATAGAATCAAGCGTGTTTTCTATTCATCTGGGTTTAAGGAACGCCCACACTGATTATTCATGACATATGACCATATCATATCATTTATTAAGGTGCCTCCTCAAATGAACATTTATATAGAATAATTATTGAGAAAGAAAGGTTTTGACTTCCTACTTTACTCCTTTCTTTGGAAGATTCCTCCACATTTTTTGTACAAAGCTGCAGAAGTAAAAAGCCAAAACCCTTCTTTCCCAACATTTGGCTATTACTCCATTTTCAGATATAACCGAGTCTTCCATTTTGCATTCTCTTAAGTTTGTATCCATGACGTACCCTCCCAACTTATCCACACTTAAATTTTCCAGATACCAAACTCAAACTCAGCAAGAGAAAAATCTCAGTCTCCATGGATTCTCTCTTCATTTAACAGCGATCGGGTGGCTGCCTATCCGGATTCCTTGGACAAAAACGATTCCATCCAGCAATCCATCACTGATAATTCCGGCAGCCATCGCTTCCAAACGGCCAATACCTTTTTGTGGACTGCAGGAAATGCTCGGGACAACATCGAATTTTACGACAGCATAGACACCAACATGGCTTCCAGCTTGTTTCACGTCAATGGGGAAGACTTGGCCGAGTGCGACTCCCTGGAGAGACACCTGTCGGATTTTTCCGACAAGAAGTAGTTTTCTTCTTCTCTGGAGTTGCTGTTGGCTTGGTTGTGTTTCGCTTTGGGGTGTTTTGTTGTTGGTTTCAGCGTTTTGATAGAAATGTGAGGTTAATTTGTGCAAGGCAAATATTATACATATTTCAGCTCGTCTCGGCGTTTGAGCGTAACTGGGTTGGTTTTTGCACATTTCTTAGGTGTCTTGCAGGTCTATTTATAATAGAAATGTATGAAGACGTAATAGGGTGGCAGCATTGCATAGAGCAAGACTGATGCGCCCCCTAACGATGCTCCTGTTAGTTATTAACATAAGGAGCATGTCCAAACGGCCACTAGAAAGAAAGGAAGAGAGAGAGAGAGGGAAAGAAATTGTCACCTTCGCCATAAAAAACAAGTTTTATGCACAATTTTAACAATTTTAATCAACACTTACATGTCATATTCTTCACAAATCAGGTGAAAAACACATGACATGTCCATCAGTTTACAAAACGGTAACACGTGTTTCACAAAACCTATAATACAGGGAAACATGTGTTACAGCGTTGTGAACTGTTGAGTTATAATCTAACAATGAAGTTCCATCTGAAACAGATACTCATGTTGGTTTACTGAAATATGTTTCTTTGATTCAGAGAATGATGTATATTCTGGTAAAATAAATTGTTGACAACCGAAATTTTTGGTTCTCTTAATGTCTATTTTCGCCATCTTCAAAATGTCACCATTAACAGAGAACCGATCAACAACTGTCATTGAATTCCCTAGAAATTGCCAACTTTTCAACAATGAATATAATCTCTATAATAATGAAACAGCAAAATGCCACAGGAGGTTTAAAATTAGTTTAAACTGGAAAGTACTCAAAACATCATACATTTGTAACGTCTCATGAGCATTTTTGCATTGGAATAAAAAATTATGTCTTATTCAGAGAAAAGGGTTTCGTAGAGTGGCTAACATGGTTGTCATACTTCCCTACTGTCACCTGTCAATCTCCATGGTTGCCACAGAAAATATCACTAGTAAAACGAGGTACTCCTAGAATTATAAAACATTCGCAGATAACACTTTTTCCGATAAGTATATTTTTGAAATTATCATATCACACTCCTGTTCCGTAATATTCACGCAATATAAAGAAAACCGTTATTTATTATTACGTGTAGCATAAAAACTGAAGTTTCAGTGCAGCATTGGCATAAATCAAAAGAACTACACCACACACTTATGAAATTAACGCCGGTAACCAGGCCAAGATAGGAAAATGAAATCATGCCAAAAAGTAAGTCAAAAAATTTGACTTTTCTATTGTTTTTGACATTTCTATGGTTTTTCATATTTTCTGAAGACTAATAATCTTTACTTAGATAATGTAATTAACGAAAATGAATTCGTAGGGACCATTCATAAATCGTGTCATGAAAGTTTACTGTTTTAACTAAGAAATAAATATCCATGTGTAATAAATTTATGTGTCATCTGTATATCTAACCTGGAACCAACAACATTCACTCAAAGCAAGATTTGTTTGTGTAAAGTAATTGATGTGTTGATAAGAAGAAGGTAAAAATTCTACATTCATCAAATCAATTCACCAACCTAGGAAAAATATCGTATGTAAAGGTTAATGAACTGCGTTTGATCCCCAATCAGTGTGTCAATTGATATTAGTCATAGGTCAACATGAAACGCAAGTTTAAACAATACTGAGTAATCAATGTCATAATAAAAACCAGCAGATATGTTTCAATGTTTAAAATTTCATATTTGTGAATGTTGACTAAAATGTATATAACTACAGGTATTGAAGTTTGTAATATTAATTTTGGTCAATTGCAGTTCCATAATTATAAAATGTTTTTCTTACAAAATCATCTATTCCAAATTTTAAACTCCGTCCTTTTTTTTAATGAATGTACTGAACTTTTAGAGATTTTAAACAGGAACTTATAGAGATCTTGCAATCATTCACAATACTGTTGATGAAAATAGTAAAGGGGAGAATTTTTCATTGAATTAATCGACATTGAATTTAATAGATATACAGGGCGTTTTTTTAGCTGGTCCCTCTATTGCTATCTCGGTTACGGTAAGACCAACAAGATCAGTTAAATCGGACGAAAATTTCCTCTCTTTTCAGATCGAGGAAATGAGTGGTTGTTTTTGAAATATTCGCCAAAAAACTATAACTGTTTCGTTCTTTGGCTGTACTGCCTTCATTT